>JBBPDI010000002.1:1631396-1645192 GCA_037974545.1 Cucumis variabilis
TCGAGTTACTATCAGGAAAGACAGCAGTGAGTGAGGGAGCGGAGTTGGCAAAAACTGTGTTAAGTTACCACTCCAAGCAACATCAGAAATGGGAGCTGCAAATTCTGGATAATAGTATCAGCAAAACATCATCCTACGTTCAAAGTCAGATGGGTGCAGTCCTTAAAGTAGCCATTTCATGTGTATCACCTTCACCCGAAGATAGGCCGAAAATGAAGACGGTACTTAGAATGCTCCTTAATGCAAGATAATCCAAGATTGTTCCTTCCTACTATCAAATATGGACTGGAAAGTAGCTGCAGAGTCTTCCATGTATGAGGTAGGTGATAATCTTAATTTTTACCTCTACTTATTTAGTTTGTGATATTAAGAATTGACGTACTGCTAGGTCTGAGCATCTATTTCATGTAAGATGTTAACCGATAGAATAGAAATATGATGAATCTTATGTTGTAATATGATTGAGTTTTTACGTGTAGATAAAAAAATAAGTACAAGTATATAAATAAGTGTTTGAAGGCATACCCTTCTTTTCTATCCTTAACTTGGTGTCTTCTGCTAGTTCATGGATGGTTTGTTCATCCTTTTTGTTATTCTATCTTAACCTTTCGCTCCCCATCCTTCTAAGAACTAAGGATGATTTTTGGATGCAAGTGAAAAATAATGTTCTTAGTTTGTTGTTTGGTAGAAATTAGAATGCCTTTAAGAGCTGTGATATGGGGATTTGTAAAGGTTGTAATGACTATCCTCTTATTTTTAGAAGACTTCTAAAATATGCCAAGAAGAATAATAGAGAATATACCATTTATACCCAAAATTTTGGAAGGGTATCAATTAAAATTCAGAATATTGTATCAATTTACACCTTCATTTAAATTCATTCTTGTGAGACTTGTAATTATATCAATTGAACTCTTAAATGGTCATAAGTGAATCAATTTAAATAATTATATCAATTGAACTCTTAAATGATCATAAGTGAATCAATTTAAATAATTTATTAGGATGATTAATAAAAATCATTATGTATAAATTCTTACACATTTGTTAAACTTTTTGATATCAAACTAATAAAATGGATGATTAGAGTTGATTCAAGACCTCTTTTTCAATCAAATATGATTTACTTTAAAAAGTTTAGAGTTAATATATAATATTATAACTCCCAACTAATATTTGTCTAAACAAAATATAAATGAATGGTATAGATTAATATAATTACAAAAGTTTTGAGTTTAAATAGATGTAACCATTAGTTAAGAGTTTTAATTGATATAATTTTTAAAACTTTTAGGTATAAATTAATATTTTCTTAAAAGAATATCATATTATATCACATAATTTTAATATAATTTTTAAGACATTTTCCCTTTATGTGTAAAACCATTTTTAAAGTTGTACGGATCCTACCAATTTAGGGATAGTTACAAATTTAGCAATTAGATTCAAAATAATTAAGTATATAGCAACATTTTAAAAAAATTGCAAATATAGCAAAATTTGACAAATTCTATCAATGATATAAGTCTATCAGTGATAGACCATGTTGCAAATATTGGTCTATCATTGATAGATCTATATGAGTCTATTAGTGATATATGTCTATCAGCGATGTTTGCTATATTTGCAATTTTTTAAAAATATTGTTATATCCTTAATTATTATTGCTAAATTGATCATCTATTATAATTATTCAGCAATTTAATTATGGTTATGAATACTTAAAAAAACAATGTAGGAGTGTGTTCGGCCCCTGGGCTTGGCATCAAGATCATGTTTGGCCCATGGTGTAGAATCATGGGCTAACATGTGGGGGAAATGGAGGTTTTTTTTCTTATTTTTTATTTTAAATTTTAGTTCTCAAATTTAAACTAGTACTTTTATTTCCATTTTAAAATTATTACTGTAATTTTTGGATGACAAGACAAATAAATTAAAGATTAAAATAAATGTGAGTTGGTTTAACTAAAAAAGATTAAATTTTGGTTTATAATTTTATGTATTAAATAAGATTTTTTAAGTTAAAATAGTTAATGTAATTTTTTATTGTTTTGAACGAATAAATATAGAATTTCTTTATTTTTTTATATATGTAAAATAAAAACAATTTTTTTATTACTCAAATAAAAAATAGAAAATGGTACATTTTGGTTCAAAGAATAAAAATAAATGAATACATTAGAACTTTTCTTTTCATCTTTGTTTTATAATTTTTTGTATATGAAAAATATGAATCCTCTTCCCCAGTGAAACATAAAAATTTTAATATATTTGACACATAATTAAATTTTAAAATCCACTATTATACATAATTTTAAATTTTAAGAAAATGTTATACCTAGCGTACAAAATTTAGGATTTAAATATACATTTTTCTTTTTTTTTCTTTGGCCATTTTAACTAGAAAACTTAATACTTATTTGGATTTTTAAACTCTTTTGATAAAAGCAGTTTAAGTTTAAATATTACATTGCATGTGCATCGTAGGAAAACAACTATAACTATCACTAAATTCTACGTCACTTTCACTTTTGCATGACTCTTTTGCTATAATTATTTCGAAACCTAGCTATTAGACGTTTTTTAATGTATTTACATAACTTGTTATATTTTGTGAATAGTTTGTAATATTCTTAATTAGACCATTCATGTTAATGCAACTGTAATTAAAATTATTATTATTGAATGTTAAACTTAAACTTTTTTGTTTTTAAATTATTGTTGTACAAAATATTAAAAGGATCAATTAAATATTTTCTACATGATAATTTTAGATTGTACAATAGACAAAAAAAAAAAAACGGATCAGCTAAGTCTAAGAATACAAAACCAGCACCCCAAACATAAGCATTAGAAATCCAGATTACCAATTCCTGCACCCCAAACACATGCATATGTAATTCCTAGGCATCAGAACTCCATCAAATAAGCCCACAATCATTTAATTTTCAAGCATTTGATTCTGAACCTGTGTGTCAAACGCTCCTTAGGGGTCGTTTAGGTCCTTAGGTGGACTTATTAAACTCATGTTTATTATGCAGTTAACAAAATGGAAAGAGAGGAGAAGATGAAATTTCTCTATGAGTGTTAAAAGTTTAATAATGTTCACTATTAAAGTTGAATTGTTTATACCAACTTAAGAAGTTGTAAGTCAAATGGCCTGTTAGGTTCTGAATAAAAAAGATTTAGACAAAAGACCTAAATTGACTATAAAATTTCACAAATGTCTTAAACTAAAATTTATTTTCTTTATTAGGAATTCTTATATTTTTTTGGACAATTATAACTTTATCATCATTATTAATTATATATGATATTCAAAATTATATTTAAATTATTTCCTTATTCACACTACTTTCAATTTATTATAAATTTGATAACTTCCTTATTTAAATGTGTAACTTTATTATGGTAATAATAAGAAATAGTTTTTTAATTAAGTATAAAACAAAAAAATTTCTAATATAGAATTATATAATAATTAATTATAATTGTATAACATATTATCAACATCATGTTAATATTATGAACCATTCGGCGTCGGCAACCACTTCATCCTTCAATTTTTTGAGTCTTTTCTTTCAGCCACAACTTCATATTTTCCACACAGTTTACTTCATCCTTTATTTTTTTTCCTTTCTTCCATAAACTCTGATGTCTTCAATATCGTTATTCATCGTTTCCTATTTGGTCTGAGAATTGTTTTGTCCTATTCTCATCAAACTTCCTGTTAGTTTTCTTTTTCAATTTGTCGCATTATTCTTCATTTCATTACTCAGTATGTGTTAACTTTTTATTACATTATATTGCTTACACATATATACCACTTGATATATACAATAGCACATATATAGTATTATACAGTAAGTCATCTGAATTTTTCGCTTCGGTAATTTTTCATTCTTATATTGTCGACTACATAGTTCCTTCAGAAATTGTCTTTAAAATATATATTTATATAGTAAATATGATTAAAATAGTAGTAAACTATAATATACAGTGAGAATATCTTACATACTTATTATCACTTTATATATTTTTTAAATTAACAATATATACTTTAAGATACCATAAAATATAATAATTTTCTTATATGATTTATTATATATATACCACACCTTATTTAGAATTTTACTATTTAATGACATATAGTTGTAATATTTTTTGGTAGTATAGCCAGTATTGCAGTCTATTTTGATGATTTTTTCAACAAATCTAACAATTACATTAGTTTTAATGTGTCCAAAATAGTAGTTGATGAACATATGTCCTATAAAGAATTGTCCAATATCCTTAGATCCAAGTTAGGTAGTTTTATTGATATGAACAATATTGATATATACCTTTGCCTAGGTCCTATAGAATGTCTTAAGAAGGACTTGAAAATAAAGAATGATAACGATGTGAAATGGGTTTACTATATAATAACATCGAACGTTGAACAACATAGTGCCCTTATTGTTCATTCTGTTGGCCCTTTAACTATTTCTTTGGGTTCATCTTCCTCAAGTTCATTTCAAACTGAAATCCATTCAAATAGGAGTCATTTTTTTCAAAACATAGATATGTCTAAGATAGATTCCAACTTTTCACTAAGAAACCACAACATATTTTCAACCAAATCTTTGTTGAAACAGTCCGTTCAAATCATTACTATTAGAGACAATTTTCAATACGTTACAGTGAAATCAAACAAGGAAGTGTTGATTTTGCAGTGCATAATTGAACATTGCAGATGGTCATTGCGTGCTTCTTGTTGTTTTCATGGTGATAAGACATTATAGGTTCTTACTAGGTTCGATTTTGTACATACATGTTCCGTAGATGTTTCACTAACAGATCATAGACAAGCTACCTTTACGATTATCAAGGACTTGATAAAGAACAAAATAAGTTTAGTTAGTTCTGAATTGTCCACTCCCAAAGATATAGTTCATTACATTCGTGCTGAACATGGGTTAAGCATATCTTACCAAAAAGCATGACGTGCACGTGAGGCCGCGTTGGATGAGATTAAAGGTTCTCCGGAGGAATCCTACAAGATGGTAGCCAAATTTGCTTATATGTTGCATCTTAACAACCCAGGAATATTGATAATATACATCATCATATATGTAATTTATTTTTCATTAAGAATTAATACCATTAATGTTCATATTTGTTATATTCGTAGGTTCTGTTGTTGAATACCAAGTTGATGTCGATGGTAGATTTTGATACTTCTTCATGACATTATCTAGTTCTATTTCTGGTTGGCAACATTGTCGTCCAGTCACATCTATTGATGGAGCAAGCATGAAGAATAAGTACGGGGGTACTATTTTACCACTCGCTTTTGGTGTGGTCGATTTTGAAAATGATTCCTCTTGGACGTGGTTTTGCAATCAACTGAAGCGAATAATTTGTAATAGAAATGACATTGTCAAAGTATCTGACCGGCACTATAGAGATAATATTTCTTAACGTTTTATATTGCATGCGCTTGGTTCATTTACTTAGGAACTTGAAGTTGAAATATAGATCAATAGTCGATACTGTGTTTCATGCATGTGGCAAGGCTTATAATGTTGTTGACTTTGGACACCAAATGCGTTTGTTCGAATCTAATGCACTTGGTATACGTGAGGAGTCACAATCGATTGGTTTTTTTAGGTGGTCTCATGCATACTCACCCTTAGTAGATATAATGTTATGACTACTAACATGTGAGAGTTTGAATAATGCAATTATCAAGGCTAGGGAGTTGCCAATATGTTCAATGCTTGAGGTTTTGAGAATGATGCTGCAGAGATGGTTTTTTTAGTGAAGAAATGAAGCAGACTATCAAGTTACAGATTTCACAAAAACAGTTAAAGTATTTTAAGGGAACATATTGAAAGTAGTCGATCTATGAAGGTATTTTTAATTTATAAATAAATGAAATTGAAAATTTATATATACATCGTCTTATTATTTATATAACTCATTAATTTTTATACTTAATTACCTATGTAGGTCAATCCAGTCAACAATATGAAATAATGATAGAACTAAGACATGCACAAGGGAAAAAGAATTGAAATTCTACCCTAAATGCACTTAATTAACGAAAAAATCCTAAATCGAAAAATAAGGTTTTTAGAATACTTACATTCGAAACTTCATTTGTTTTTTCGAACAAACACTAAAGTTGACCTACTATCCTTTGGACTTAAAACCGGATTGTGACACCCGTTGGATGAAAGAACCGAGAGAGAGAAATAGATGGAAAAAGAAATGGGCTTGATAAATTTCTTCTCTTCTTCTTTTTCTTTAAGTTATTAAGAAAACGAAATACAATTTGGTGTGAGAGCCCAAATTCAAAAATAGCCAACCCATCAAATGAGTTTAAAGACCCTATTTCTAGGGATTTTCAATGCAAAATTGCATGTCCATGCAATACTAAAGCCCAACAACTCAAAGTCCACTTTCTCTAGTGGTCTTTTTGTCTCGTCAAAAGACAATATCTAGCCCACTAGAGTTAGTGGGATTATCCATCAAAATGTTGGATTTTTCTACTAACTTTGGTCAAAGGGAAAAATAGTCTTTTTGTCAAAAGTCAAAGTTTGGCTTTTTCAAACCTATAGTCAACATTTTGAATTTTTACTATTTTGTCCATCTTGATTAATTTGACCTCCAGAGCATGAATCCACATTCATCTTCTCAAAATTCAAATCATATTTGAATATATTATCAGTAAAAGTTTGACTTTTCAAAATCAAAAGTCAATATTTTGACTTTTTACAACTTTGACTATTTTCATCATTTTCGAGCTTTCGAGTATGAATCTGTATTCATATTTATAATATTTAAATCCTACTTAAACATAAAACTCTATTTCTTATCTGAAATTTGACGGCTATATCACATATACTTATTGGTTTCTCTCTCTTTTCCTATTTCGAACAATTCGACTTATTTTATCACACTGTTCTAAGTTTATTCCATATGAGCTAGAAGAGGAACCTAATGGACCTATAGATCATGGGCTCCAACGATTCAAGATTAACTGGCTAAATTCTTTTAGACTGAGTTAATCAATATTCGTTAACTAACGGGTTATACCACTAAAGTCTCGTAGTTGCATTCTTCTCACTATAGATATATTTGTGTCCATTTGATAAAACTATTACCAGTAAGTTAATCCTTCACAGGTTAATCTTGGTTGGGTCAAAATACCGTTTTACCTCTAAGACTACACCTTGCTCCTTAAGTCCCACTGATCCACTATTGAACAATTGGTTTAAGGTCCAACCTATAAATCATATCCCTCTCGAGCCAATGAGAGGGTGGGACCCCTTGTTCAAGACTTGGATACAATGCATAAGGGAACAACCTATCTACTGACTCTAATGAGGTCATGAGTGAATTCCATCTTGCACCCTATGTCCCCAGCACCAACTCGACTTTACTCCTGAAATGGGAGGCTTATTGGGCCAACGCTGATGAGCTGCCCTCACCTATGTAGATCTAAGGATAATCTCAAATGAACATGCGTTTATAGTTAGCTTAGGATTAAGATTAAGTTACTTAGGTCATCAATAATCGAGATAGTCAGTTTTAAACAGTAAACAACGTTATAACGTAAAAGTGACTATTTCATAGTTCAGTCTTATGTAAGTACTTTACATAGGATGCTCCCATTTTCATGTCTTTACATGAACGATTTAGGATCACCTCGTTTGTACTAACTACAAAGCGGGCCGCATCCATAGTTTCTTTGAATAAAGTGCCCAACCTTTATTCATATACTATAGACTATATAGGTATACTCGAACTTGATTCACGTTTATGTTTCTACATAAAGTTAAGTTTACTCAAAAATAGCCTTGAGACTTAGTTTATTGAATTCAAGATTATAATATTAAATTCTCAATAACGACTTTATTGAATAGAATATGATTACAAACTACAAGTTTTAAGACATAAATTTCCAACAAATATCAGGTCAACCATGACACATCTCAATATGTTGTGTACTTCCTTTTAAGATTTGTACTTGTAGGATGTGAAATCGATATATTGCAAATACCTTGTGTCTATGCATGTGCTATTTTGACTATGAAGCATCTATCAATAAAGCCATATGTTTCACATTATCATTTGAACAGTATATTGAATTCTCTCTATAGAGAATTAATAAACCTTTTAGGTGATCATTGACAATGACAAGTACTTGATAATGTTTCATCCATTGTCATCCTTCCATCGAATGTAAAACATCCAGTTGGTAGACTAAAGAAGATTATAATTCCTTCTAAAATGGAGTTGAAGAGATGCGTTAAATGTGGCTTTTGTGGATGTTTTGGGCATAACTGAAAGCGATGCAGATTTTCCTTATCTAGCTAATTTATCATTGTTTTTAATATTAAAATTTTCTAATGTTGTTTCAAACTTTAATTTGGTGTATTCTTAAATCAATTTTAAATTTAATTAAATTATTTCCAAATGTTTCTATTAATTTTCATCTACTGTACTACTATAATTTCATCATTTTACTAACGACATATATTACATATATATCATAAAAGTGTCTCAATATACTAATCATAAAGTTAGCTCATCCATGTTCTTGTAAACAAGTTATCATAAACTATTGGTTCCTCAATACAATATTACTCCTGAATCATAACATTGTTTATGATCATTAATGTTTGTTTCATGCTTTTGTAAGAAATTTACATATTTAATATAAACCACATTATTACAAATGTACTGCAAAAAATATAATTTAATATGTTCTCTTTATTCATACAATTTCTCATACAAATACCAGAATATATCATTCGTGTTCCTGTTAACATAAATAACATTGCTATAACATCATCAAATTTAATTCCTTTTACTTACCATAAACCTTTAGTTCTAAAATATACACCATCACTGAAAATGGAACTCATTAAACAACATATTACTGAAAAAAAAATATTTATGTCTATAATGTATACCTTATTCCAAATATACTTATAAGAAGTATAGTGAATATATTATCGCCAATCAACCAATATCTCATAAACTCCCATGAACAATCAACACTATAGTATAATATATTGTATCATATAAAAAATATATGCATATAACGTTTTAGTGTTTTCATAATACTAGCAACATAACAATTAATCATAACCTAAAATACATCAAAATTAATAAAGAAATTAAAGTTTTACTTCAACAGATAACCTTCAACGTTAAATCTATCCTATTCAACTTCAAATTCCTAAAGTCTTTGTGATAACAATTTGAAACTTGGTCCTTCGAACCCTTAACTATTGAACTCTAATTTTTCCTTCTTTGGCTCTGTGGATCCAAATTTCGTTGTGAAAGGTGACCTCAATATTTTTTATGGTTGATTTCCTCTTCTTACACTCCTCACCTTGCTTGTAAGCAAAAGTTTTTCTTTCTCTTGCATGATTATTCATGTCAATCCTATCATGGTATATAAAATATATTATGTTATATATTTAAAACATTTATCTTATACATACCTTAATTGTATTGTTTTTCCTAGCTCCTCTTTGCTCATTATATATTTCCCCACTTTCTCTGTGTGCATCAAACATTTTAAACATAAATCCAACGCTTGTTTAGTATGTTTTAATTCATAAATAACTAATACATATATGATGTAACAAAAGTACTTATCTTCATTTTTAGGGCTTCTTTTTCAGGGCTTCTTTTTCTATTTTTTTTTCTACTTCTCTAAGTAGAGTTGTGTTGTAGACCATGTCATCCAAGCACTCATTTTGTTCATCTTGTTAATCATGAATATATACGCAATAGTATATATATACATTTACATATGTATTTAGAATAAATAACTTTACATATATTAATGATAACAACATACCTTTGTAGCTTCATTGTCATTATTTTTTTTTTAATTTTTATCCTCTTCTTCATCCTTATTAATATTTCTCATATAATCATCTTGTCTGTTGTCCAATCCAATATCTCTTTGACCGTTCCCTCCATCATGGTCCTCATCCTTATCTTTTATATTTTCTTCTTCAATAGTTGAACTACTCTTATTAGTCAGAATTTTTTTAATCCCTTCAACCTTCCCAATCAGTTTGTCCAGCTTATTGTTTAATTCTTTATTGTTTGCGATCATCATTTTCTGAATTTTTAGGAAATACTCAGGAATCTAAGAGTTAATACCCACAGATTCTTTATAGCATTCTCCTTTTTCGAAATGTCTTGTTTCAGTACCATGGAACATACATCCTTCCATGAATCTTCATAAGGAAACAAACCCTTAAATACAAATTGTTGCATAAATTTAAAATGTATTAGAAATGAGTATATTTGGGTATATTGGATATATCTATAGTTAATTTAAATTAATTACAATTTACATAGTTTAATGCAATACCTGATCATTGTCAAATACCCTTTTAGTCAAGTCCTTCCACTTTGGGTGACTGTCCATAACCCAGTTCAGCATGCACAAATTCTTATCATCAATTCTTTTAACACAGAATATGGAAGATCCAGTTAAGAGTGGTATACATTTATACGCCCAAACCAAAAGTGAACAGGCAAATCCAACAATTCCAACTGCTAGGGTTGAAGGTTTTTTTTATGGATTTTTTGATTGAATCTATCATAACATGATACTCTATTTTGCCCAATGGGTAAGCGTCAAATTGAGTTTCATCATCAACCAATTTTATGTGCTCAATATCTACCTTAGATGTTAATTGTTTTCCTAGTAGAAATTTTTTTAGAAAGTATATTTTTGTCATCTTCACTTTGTCTTCATCTTTTACTTTTTTTTAGTGATAGAAAATGTATGTCAACCTTGACATTTGTATACTATCCTCATTTTTTAAATATCTTTTTAAGAATTTCCGCTTTAGTTTGTCCATATTAACATGGTAATGATTCACAATTCAATCCGGTTATTGCTTTGTATTCTCTTATTCCAAACTTAGCTATATGACCTTCAAAGTTGAACCAAAGTTCATCTTCCTTTGTCAAGGTACATTGTTGTCTTATAATATGATATAACAATTGGCTTTGGAATTTGGTTATTTTTTAATCAAGGAAAGAACCAAAGGAAGAACTCCTAAACATGTCTAACTATTTCCTTTTCAATTTTTGTTTTATGTTCGTAATCACATCTAAACGTGCATATATACTAAGTTTATGTGATCTAAACTATTTATTCCTTTTCAGGATTAATGGTGCAACCTGCAAACATTCTTAATAAGACATGTTATTATTGATGCCTTATTATATGTAACATCTTAAAATCCTAATTTGCAGTTATTTTGCAGTACATATGATATATGACCAAAATTACCTCGTTCAAATCACTCTTTTCTGCACTCCTCTTTTTCATCTTTGCTTTCTATGTATATTATAAATATTTAATACAATATACTAATTCAAAGTAAGTCAGTGTATGTATCAAACGATATACATTTAAGTATATATATAAACATACATTTTGGGTTCTATTTTTTCAAGCTTTTCTACACTTCTTTTCAACCTTTTTTGCACTTTTTTCTTTGTTGTATTTGATTTCTCTACACTTCTTTTCAACCCCTTTTTCACTTTTTTTTCTTTGTTGTATTTACTTCTTTTGCTTTTTCTTCAACGGATAACTTTCTCTTCTTCGTCCGAGGTTCATTTATTTTTCTTTTCCCCTTTTTCATTTCTCTATACAATCGTCTTTTAATTATTGGTACATTATCCTGTCAAATATACATTTTAAATATACCTATAATTACTAAAACATAATAATTAATTAAAATAATATTGTTATCAATAAAATATACCTCATTTGATTCAGAACTTTATTCACAACGTACTTCAGTTGTCTTTGATCCTTATGATTTCTAGTATACGATCATATACCAATCATATAGTACATTAATAAATATATCTCGTGTCATAGCCTAATTATATGGGTTTATAATATGTATACTACAATGTTTATATATCTACAGATTAACTGACCTCTTTTGCTTGTGCAGGCATTTTCTGACTAGGCATTTCCAGCACTATGTTTCTTTTCATAGCTAAGTTCTCATCGTAGATAACTATTTGAGTTCCATTTGGTCCGGTTATATCATATTCATCTTCACCTGGGAACACTGTTTTAGGTTTGTATTCCATTGGCTCTTCTTCATAAGTCTCTTCAGAACTTGTTCTCTTTTCATCCTATGATATATATGAATACTAATTATTATATATATACGATGGAACAAGGAATATACATATGAAACATCAATACGGTAACATCTTACAACAGTTAATATTAAATATACCTCTGCATCATCAATAATGATTAGATTATGTTCGTTTGATCTAATCTTCATACTCCTTGACCAAAGACATCTTTCACTTTATCTAACCATTTTCTGCACTGAATTTAAAGAAAGTTTTACAAAATTAACTACCATTTAACATATGTAAACCACATTGCATGGTAAATCAACACAGAGTAAGTTTATGTTACATATTTAAATCACAATGTAAGTTAAATAAACTTAGAGTACCTTTTCGTTACGCCCTGAAATGTATCACAATGCAAGAATTTTTTTAACTTTGATTCTCAATAAACCCTAGAATGTATCTAATTCAAAACTACATTTTCGATTGTTTGCCTATTTAATCTAACATCTAAAATATACTCAATATACCTAATGTTTCATATGTTTTGAATATATACAGTACTAACCTCGAAATTTCTACCCAGATTCTGTCGGAAAAGTTCTGAATTTGCTAGTCGTCGAAAGTCTTCTTCCTCACGGTCGAAATCTTAATAAATCCTAGAATGTATCACATTCAAAAGTACATTTTCGTTTGTTTGCCTATTTCGAATATCTGAAATGTACCTAATATACTTAATGTTTCATATGTATTGAATATATACAATACTAACCTCGAAATTTCTACTTAGATTTTGGTTGAAAATTTATGAAGTTGCCAGTCGTCGAAAGTCTTATTCTTCACCACTTAAATCTCTCAAATTTCTCAGTACCCACGTTGGCTTCTGCGAGTATAATGGAAGGAGTAGACAATGGTTTCGTAGAAGAAAAGTATTAAATATTTTTCACTTCTTTCCAAAATCGTAAAACCCACTATTTTTTTTCATTTAGATTTTCGTTATAAATCAATTAAATAATAGAAATGTGTATTAAAATAATTTGGGCCATACATTTGTGTAATATACAGACCCATTTAGAACATATGTGAAACTTATAAGAAATTTGGGTCCTTCATGTGATATTATATAGCAATTTAGGTCATCTTAGTTAAAAACCCTATGAATAATTTTGTAGTATTTGTTGCTGTTAAACATAGGTACAGTTTATACCATTTTCCTACTTATTCCAGAATTTTCATACATACAAAATTTGGCAATATTGTTGGGATAAAGCTATGTTGTGCTAAATTCTTTTCTGCATAACTGATGGCACAATCTTGTAAATAAATTACAAGCATAAAGTAAAAGGTAAGCTTCATTTAGTTAGGTAATGGGAATATAAACTTCTTATTTTATATTTGGAGTATATATATTTGCTTCATTTTGTTGGGTAATGGAAATATACCAAACTTCAAAAGTGTCATTCATAATGGGTTTGATGCCAGTATTCAATATAACTAATTATCCTATAAGAAGATGATATAACAAAAGATTTCTACTATGAGCTTAAAGAAGTGTCAATGACGAGCGATATTGAAACATGCTGATTTGATAGTAGCTACTATCTTTGTTGGTAAATTGAAAGCAATACAAGAAAGAGAAGTGGCTTGAGATCTGACAA
>JBBPDI010000002.1:1645292-1669026 GCA_037974545.1 Cucumis variabilis
TGAATGTATGAATGGTGTATTCAAAGGAGCACGAATGTTACCAATCACTTTTTTGGTAAGACTAACATTTTATCGCACAATTATGTATGGTGCCTTGTGGGGAATGCACTATCACACTACAGGATGTTGCAGTCCAATTGGGGTTACCAATGGATGGTGAGCCTATAATAGGATCGTTAAACTATGACTGGAAGGTACTCTGTGAGGATTACTTGGGAGTTCTACCGCCTGACATGAAAGGGAAACGGTTGAGTCTTCCATGGTTGGCAGCACAGTTCACAGAATTGCCACAGATGCTGATGTTGTGAGCGTTCAGAGATACGCGCGTGCATATATTATGCAGCTAATATTTTTATGAAATAATTATTATAGGTTTTCCAAATTTAGCTTTTTAACTTTTCCATAGGAATTCCACCTTTGATTACTAGTCTTTTCTCTCCAAATGTTTTCTAAATGAGTCCCCAATAGAGAGATAAAAGAGGGGGCTCCACACGTTTAAGATGGAAAAAAGTTGTATACTTACATAAAACTTAGGAATGTGATTGGAAATTACATAAAACTTCTCCTACAATCAATATATATATATATACTGCTCCAATCCTATACTCTTTTTTTTTCTCTTTTAATTATTTTCGATTGGAAAAAGTGACGACCAATTGTTTTCTATTGTATGGACCCTTTTGGATTTTGATAGTTCTTTGTCGATGTCAATATTCGTTCCTTTCTCTTACTTCAAAATTCAAATCATATAATTACTAATTTATGTTTTGGTAACATGTGTTAAGGTCGATTTCATTTTAACAGAACTTATATATGCTTTATTTTTTGTTTTTCTTTTCTTAATTAAAATTCTAGAATGTTCTTCAATTTATATGTTTATATTATATATCATTTGTTATTTTATATTTATCTAAGCATCAACTTTTACATTCTATTTAGCTAATCGTCATGACAATGAACATGTAATTGTTGGAACGATATTAAATTTCTTTAAAGTGGTTGAATTTGTTAGGATATTTTGTCAAATCAATTATTCTTTTCATGAAGCAATATTTTTAAAATACCAACCCTTCCTAATATCTAGGAATCTTGATGAATAAGTTTGTTTTCTTTTTATATGGAAAAGGTTATCTGCATAAAAGATTTTAGGAGAATTTATATATGTGATTTTTTATGGGTTTGTTGGTTTTTGACGAAGAAATTGATAATTAACAGATCCGAACAAGCACGTCAAGTGAAGTCAGTCAAGGTAAACATTTAATGACTATTTTGTATTTAGCTTGATATTAAAGGCTTCTTGTTATGCTGTGAACTTTGAGAAGATAAGAAATATACACGAAGAGAATTAGAGGGATCAATTCACAAAGCCAAGGGGGCCTGGACATGTCTCAGAAGAGATTCTGATTATCTTCAGGGCGAGCCTGAGTTTATTTTTAGTTATGGTTATAACTATGTTATGTAACTAGTGAAATATGTTACAAGTAATGAATCTCAATAATATTTCTTATTTGAGCAAAAAAGCTCCCCAGATGTAGGTTGTACTTGCGGAACTGGGTTACCAAAGTGCACTGTGTTATTTATCTTCCGTGTGCCTTAGTTTATCTTGTAGTTAAATACTTGTGATATAGCTAAAATGTATTTAACCTTCTCACTTTTCAATTGGTATTAGAGCAGGTTCGATATACATGGAAACACTAAGAGAAGGTGCTGCAACTATAAGAGTACAAGACCACCCATATTGGATGGAAAAAATTATTCTTATTGGAATATTCATATGACATCATTCCTAAAGTTTCTGGATTCAAAGGCTTGGAAAGCAGTCAAAATTGGATGGAAGCCACTTATGATTACGGTAGATGGTAAATCTATTCCAAAACCAGAGGAAACCTAGACTGAAGCAAAGGAGCAGGAATCTTTGGGAAATGCTCGAGCACTCAATGCCATATACAATGGAGTTGACCTGAACATGTTCAAATTAATCAACTCTAGTGTAGCAGCAAAAGATGCATGAAAAAAAACTTGAAGTTGCATTTGAGGGAACCACTAAAGTCAAGACCTCTCGACTACTACTGTTAACTACTAAGTTCGAATCTCTGAGAATGATGGAAGAAGAAACCATAACTGAATACAATGTACGAATTCTAAAAATTGCCAATGAGTCTTTTAATCTTGATGAAGAAATTCCAGAAGTAACACTGGTTAGAAAAGTTCTACGATCCCTTCCCAGAAGATTTGATATGAAAGTCACTTCTATTGAAGAAGCACATGATGTCACCACGCTCTCTCTCGATGAGTTGTTTGATTCTTTACTCACATTTGAGATCACCTTAGCAGATAGAGTAAAGGTAAAGGTGTTGCATTTCAATCCATCCAAGAAGATGAATCCATTGAGAAAGAAAATCCCCTCATGATCAAGTAAATGAGTAAATTGCCTTGCTAACAAAGCAGTTCTCCAATGTGATCAAGAAAATGAGTAGTTCCAACAATTATGGATCGAATAATCGATTTCATAATAATTTTACAAGAAGAGAGTTTGATCGTTCAAATTTCAGAGAGTCTGATCGATCAAATACTAGAGAGTCAGATAGATTAAATTCCAGAGATAACAGATCCTTCAAATGCAGGGAATGTGGGGGTCATGGTCATTATCAGGTTGAATGTCCAATCTATTTGAGAAGACAGAAGAAAAGCTTTGGGGCTACCCTATGTAATGAGGAATCTGATGGAACTGTTGAAGAGGAAGAGTTTGTAAATGCATTCATCAGTATTGCCTCAAATAGTGAAAGAGACTAAAACTATCAGTCTGATGTTTACTTACACTGTCAGTTAGAAGAGAACTTGTCCTATAATAAAATGAGGTTACAGTGGGAAGAAGATACGATAGTTAGAGCTATTAAGAAAGAAAAAAAAATCAAGGATTAGTGGAAGAAAATGAAAGACTTCTCATAGTCATATCCTCTCTGAAACTGAAATTAAAAGAAGTTCAAATGGAACATGAACAATTGGAGAAGTATGTGAAGATGCTGAATTCTAGTACTGGTTGTCTGGATCAAATTTTTTCCATGGGAAAAATTTGGTCATCTAAGCAAGATCTAGGCTATAAAGCAACCTTAAACCTGGGCAAACAAGAAAGTAAGACTGTATTTGTTCCAACTCATAATTATAATGCAAGAGGAAAGTTAAGTTCTGAAGGACATGGGAAAATTCCACTTGCAGCATAGACATGGGTATGTCACTTCTGTAGAAAGAGAGGACATATTAAACCTTTTTGCTATAGAATGTTGAAAAAATGTAGGTATGAATTAAGACTGTCATCAGATTTGGGAAATAGATATCGCACACAGAAGCGTCTCCATGAAAAACAGAGGGCCCTAAATCTTAAAAGAGTTTAGAAAATTAAGAAACATTTCGAGAAGGGACACATAACATTCACTTTTATTCAAGTATCTCGAGAGAATTGTTTTTTTGATAGCGGATGCTCAAGAAATATGACAGGAAATCGCTCTTACTTTTCAAACTCAGTTGAATGTTCCTCAAGACATGTGACATTTGGTGATGGTGCCAAAGGAAGAATTCTAGCTAAGGGAGACATTACCAGACAACATCTCCAAAGACTGAATGGCGTATGATATGTTGAAGGTCTCACTCATCTTATCAGCATAAGCTAATTGTGTGATCAAGGGTACTGTGTGAACTTCTGCAAAGAAAACTACATAGTGACTGATGAGCACAGTAATGAAGTTATGCGAGGTATTCGTCAGACTGATAATTGTTATCATTGGTGTTCAAATCAACATGAGTTTTGTAAAATTTCAAGAGAAGATCAAACTCAGCAGTGGCATAAGAAGCTAGGTCATGTCAGTCTTGTTCGCTAGGAAAAGCACTTAAACATGATGCAATTGTAGGACTCCCAGTTCTGAATGTAAAAGGACAATTATTTTGTGGAGATTGTCAACGAGGAAAATAGATCCGGGCTACCCATAAAAGTGTCAGTGAATGTTATACGAACAAAGTTCTTGAACTTCTACATATGGATATCATGGGTCCAATGCAAATTGAAAGTTTAGGAAAAAAGAGATATGTATTTGTGTGTGTGGATGACTACTCTCGCTTCACTTGGATCCGATTTCTGAAAAGCAAATCTGAGATGGCTAAAGTATGCATAAACTTATGTCGTAATCTACAATGAGAATAATGGAAAAATATAATAAGATTACGAAGTGATCATGAAAAAGAGTTTGAAAATGCAGAACTTGATTTTTACTGTGAAAGTGAAAGGATCAGTTATGAATACTCAGTTCCTTTAACCCCACAACAGAATGTGGTTGTTGAAAGAAAAAATTGTACTTTACAAGAAAGGGCCAGAGTAATGTTGTATGCCAAAGACCTACCATTACGATTTTGAGCTGAAGCAATGCGCCTGTCACATTCATAATCGAGTGACAATTCGTATTGAAGCCACTTTGACGTTGTATGAATTATGGAAAGGCAGAAAACCGAATGTTAAGTATTTCTACATCTTTGGCAGTGTTTGTTACATTCTAGCTGATAGAGAGTACCATAGGAAATTGGATGCCAAGTCTGATAGAGGAATATTTCTGGATTACTCACCAAACAGTTGAGCCTACCGTGTGTTCAACACCAGGACTCAATCAGTAATGGAGACTATTAATATTATTGTAAATGACGATGAAACAATCTCTTCCATAGGTTAGGATGATGATGATGATGTACAAATACAAAATACTGAATTGTTAACTAGTACGTTACAAAATACATATACTGATTCTCATGCTATGTCTGATGTTCCTAACGATGTAAATAACTCAAAGTCCACTCGGGAACCACCAGTGTAATAGTCAGGTCCTCTATCTCATGCGACTAAGAATCATCCTCTAAGCTGTATCATTGGGGATGTACAAAGTGGGGTTATAACCAGAAAGAAAGATCGTCTTGATTATGCAAAGCTAATTGCAAATGTGTGTTATACTTCATCGATTGAATCAAGGTCAGTTACAGAAGCTCTCGAGGATGAGTTCTAGATTAGTGCAATGCAAGAAGAACTTCAATTTTAACGCAATAATGTCTGGGCGTTGGTACCCAAACTAGCTAATGTTAATATTATCTAGACAAAATTGATCTTTAAAAATAAAATTGATAAACATGGACTCGTTACTCGTAATAAGGCACACTTAGTTACTCAAGGATATACTTAGATCGAAGGAGTTGGCTTTGATGAAACCTTTGCTCCTGTCGCTAGACTTGAAGCTATACGCTTGTTACTTAGCATTGCTTGTATACAAAATATTAAGCTATATCAAATAGATGTCAAAAGTGCGTTCTTAAATGGGTATTTGAATGAAGAAGTATATGTTGCTCAACCCATAGGCTTCATTGATCCAGCATTTTCACAACATGTGTACAAACTGAATAAAGCTCTGTATGGTCTCAAACAGGCACCTCGAGCCTGGTATAAAAGACTTACTGAGTATTTACAGCAATATGGATATGTTCAAGGTGGTTCATACAGAACTTTATTCATCAATCGAAAGGGTAAGGATATCATTGTTGCTCAGATATATGTAAATGACATTATCTTTGGTGGATTCCCTGATGACAATGTGACTAGCTTTGTTACCGTTATGAAGTCTGAATTTGAGATGAGTATGGTCGGTGAATTATCATTTTTTCTTGGCTTGAAAATCAATCAAGATCAGAGTGGTATCTTTATCTCTCAATCAAAGTATGCTCAGAATATGGTTAAAAAATTCAGTCTTGAGAATTCTCAATCCAAAATCACACTAGCGGCTACGCATGTAAAACTCACCAAAGGTTGTATGATAGAAGTTGTAGACCTTAAATTATACAAGAGTATGATTGGGAGTTTGTTGTATCTTACAACAAGTTGTCCTGATATTGCTTATGTTGTTGAAGTTTATGCTTGGTTTCAATTTGCTCCCCGTAACTCTCATCTACAAGCTGCTAAACAGATTATCAAATACATCCGTGGCACTTAGGATTATGGCATTTATTACTCACTTGATACAAATTAGTATTGTAGGATATTATGATGCCGATTGGGTTGGTTGTTCTGATGATAGGAAGTCTACGTTCGGAGGATGTTTCTTCTTGGACAACAATTTGATTTCATGGTTCAATAAAAAGAAACACTCTGTCTCTCTATCCATTGCTGCGATTGGATATATTGCAGCTGGAAGTGCATGCTTCCAACTTATCTGGATGAAGTAAATGATAGGCGAGTATGGTTTGTCTCAAGAAACCATGATACTCTATTGTGATAACATAAGTGCTATTGATATTTCAAAGAATCTGGTCCAGCATAGTCGCACCAAACATATTGATATTCGCCATCACTTTATTTGTTATCTTGTTCAAGGTAAAATTATTTCACTCACACAGGTTCGGTCTGTCTTTCAGCTAGTCGATATCTTTACAAAACCCCTTGACGTAACTTCCTTTAAACATTTACAAGCTGAATTAGGTGTGTTTCGACCACTGGCTAGAGATCTTGTTTGTGTTTTATTGGTTTGGCTTCTTTACCATATATTCTAGCCCACTTGTGTTTGGACTAGTAGTAGTTATTGGTGAGCCACTTTATATTAGATAAGTTTGGAGTTAGGTGGGAATTATTTGTATTTGAGAAGGAGGGTTAACGATTCAAGAATCAATCGTCGTCTTCTTCCTAATCTCTTGTTGATCAAAATGGTGAGCACTCGATGCAACTACTACCAAGAATGCTCTTTCTCTCCTCGTGATTCTGCCATTTGTTCAAACATGTATGAGGTTCAAATGCGGGGTAAACGAGTTAAGAGTGTGCCTTCACGTCGTCCGTATGTTCGTCTTACTGACCGAGGTAAAATTCCTCACCCTATTAGTTCTGATAGCTCAACATCTATACATGTTGAGAAGGTTGTTGTGTCCCTTGTGGCTTCTAGTTCATCTTCTGAGTCAGATTCACAGGATGGTGTTTCTTTGGCTGAGTTGTTGCGATCAAGGTTTAGTTTCAATCCGTCTTTGTCAAAGAGTCACGGCAAGGGAAAGGCACCTATGATTTTGAAGCAATCTTAGAGTTCATTTGATGCCACTAGTAGCTCCTCGAATACTTTGCCTGCAGAACAAACCTCCTCTCCTCCCTCTGAGTAAGTTCCACTTGTTCCTGCTACGCATGCTAAGGTATCTGTGCCGATTGATCCTTCCCCATCCATGGGGCGTGCACCTACTCCTCCTACTACAGGGGCATCAATTCATCAGTCACCTCCTTAGTCCACTAATTCTCCTGAACCTCAGGGTGTTACCATCAAGACTGGCAGACGACGTCTTCCATGCAACATTCCTTCCATTCTCATTGATGGTATATCGTTTCATCATGAGAAGAATGCCTAGCGCTGGAAGTATGTTGTCCAATGACGTCTGGCTGATGAAGTAAATGTGTCTGATAAGCATCAGTCTTGTGTGGCTATTATGGAATTGATTAATCGCCCTGAGCTCTCTCGTAAAATCTTGGATATGGGGCCATTTTATCCCAGACTTATTCGAGAAGTCATTACCAATCTGCCTTCAGACTTTGATGATCTGAGTAGCACTGATTATCAGTCTGTTCATGTGAATGTTCGTTGGATTGTAATTTTCCCCTCAGTGATTAATGTGTTTCTTGGTCTCTCAACATCGTTGGATCCTGATCTGACCCATTCGTCCCTGCAACCTTGTCTTCTGTATTGACAGGAGGTTCACATAATGTGTGGCCCATGACGGGTATCCCTGCTGCCTCCTTGAGTGTTAAATACGTAATTCTCCACAAGATTGGCATTGCGAATTGATTTCCCTCTTTCCATGCCTTTAGTGTATCACTGGCTTTAGCTACGTTCTTATTTCAAATAGGAACAGGTTCTACAGTTGATGCTAGGTTGTTCATATAAAATCAACTTCTTCATCATGTTGGTACCTTTGGGGTCAAGATTCCGATTGCTTTTCCTTGTTTCTTCTCCAGTATGATTATCCATTTGCACCCTGATATTCTAAGTGACTCTAACGCTACTGGCCCATGCCCTCGAATGATATCACTGAGCTATAAATTGTCTAAAGGCTCACATGTGTTGGATATTGAGTACACTGGTCACCCCAGTCGCCCTGCTAATCCCTTTGCAACTGATGCTCCTGGCTCTTCTATGGGTACTGGTATGGCTGATGGTGACATTTCACATATTTTGAAAACTCTATCTGCTGAATCTAGGGCGTTGAGCACGTCTATTTCTTCGCTGACGGATAGAAAAGTGGAAATGTATGCTCTAATTTGCTATATGAAGTCACTTGCTTCTTCATTTGGGAGTGCTACCCCTTCGTCTTCATAAATTCTTTTTTTGCTCAGAGGGGGAGACAACTGATAATTGGACAAACAACTATTGTTGTTTTTTAAGGAAATTTTTGTTCTTGTTGTTAGGTGTTGGGCGGATAGACTACTTCTGACTACTACTGATACTCTGATATTAATTTTTGGGATGTTATTTTTTGGGCTGATAGACTGTTGTGTTGTGTTGTGTGTGTATCTTGTCTTCTGCTTCTGATAATGAATGAATGAGTTAACTACCACAGTGTGTGACTTGTAGCTTGACTTTATGTTTGACTTCTGTTGTGGCTAATGACCTGGGTTGGTTACATATGTCGGTATTCCGTTGTGTGTATCTTGGGATGTTCAGTTACTTTTATTGCCTCGTACTGCTGTTGTGACTCTGATTGATCATAGAAAGAATTTGATCATATTTGACAAAAAGGAAGAGTTTGTTAGGATATTTTGTCAAATAAATTATTCTTTTTATGATGCAATATTTTAAAAATACTATCCCTTCTAATATCTAGGAATCTTGATGCATAAGTTTGTTTTCTTTTTATATGAAAAAGGTTATCTGCATAAAAGATTTTAGGAGAATTTATATATGTGATTTTTTTATGGGTTTGTTGGTTTTTGACGAAGAAATTGATAATTAATTTTTTTTAGTACAATAGTAGATAGAAGGATCCATACTACAAAACTAGTCCAATTGAAGTATATATACACGCTTTAATAGTTATATTTGTATTTTAATTAAAATTTATTGCATATAAAGTAAACTTAAAATAACTAAATCTACATATAGAGAGACTAAGTTTTTTTAAAAAAAAGAAAACAAAAATAAAAATTGGAATCATTAATTTGCATACGAACGTAATTGCATTTATTTAGTTTTGAAAATTTTGATATTATTGAAATTAGATGATGTTATTAAGATTTTTGCCATACTTTCTTCTAAAAAAAATTAATGGATGAATTATTGGAAATTGAAAAGAGATTAAAAAAAAAAGAAGAAGCATTTAGCTAAGAATGTGGTTGATCAATTTGATTAAATTGAAATTTTAAGATGAAATTTATATAAGTTGTTAGAACGGGAAACTTGCACTTAGCCGTTGGGGTGCGTTGTTGGACGACTCCTCTAGTCCAACTTCCTTGTTCAAGCTTACCCATATTGCTGTGGTGTTAAGTCCTTGGTGTACCTATGACAGTACATGAAGAAGAAATATTGTTGTGGGCTATTGAATGATCTATTTATAGTGACTCTACTCTAACACATGCTTGAGGTCATGTGTAACGTCTCAATAATGTCAAGGTGGTTCCCTCAAATTTGTAGAGTGTCAGTATCGAGCTCTCTTGAATGATTTACCTTTACTCATTATTACCTTAAATTTTAGCTCAATTTGTAATTTAAGATGTTACCAAAGCAGATGATCTTGAGAGATTTTGTGTTCAAATCCTTCAATGTCCCACAAGTGTTGAGATAACTAAAACAACTTGTCTGACCTTATAACATTTAAGTATAAAAAAATCTTGTATAATATTCAATCTTATATAACTAACAATCATTGACTAAACTTATTCCATCTTAGCCTTTTATCAAACTCATATATTTTATTTACCAATAACCCTTAAACAATCATAGGTAGAACGCTAAAGGTCTGTTTGATTTAACTATATAAGTGTGCGTTTGTGGGAAGGGTTGAGTTATGGAAGAGTTAGGGTTATGATAAAACTAATTTTATGATAAAAGGTGTTTGGAGAAAGGGTTATTAAGTACGATTATGATAGTATTATGTTAAGATATGTTTGAAGGAAGGGTTATGTGAGTAGTGTTATGATATTTTTATGATAAGATGTGTTTGGGGAGATGTTATGTGGGTAGGGTTATGATAGTGTTATGGTAAGATGTGTTTATGGGAAATGTTATATTGGTAGTGATGTGATAGAATTATTATTTAATTAATTTTTTTTTTATCAAATTCATATTTAAAATCAAATAGTGAAAGAATAAATTTTTTTACCAAATCATCTGATGTCGCTTGAAGTAATTGACTTAATTTGTGGATTGGTAATGTCCATATTGAACATCTTGTCGATTAGTTGTTATGTTTGATTATCCATTGTGACGGAACATGTAAAAGTGGAATAACGAGTGCAAATATACATATATATATGTACATACATAGATACATACATATATAAAAATTAAATTGCATCGCATTAATTTTACTACATGGATAATTGAAACAACAAACACATGACTTGTAATATCATTATAAAACATCAATATAAAACAGCTACGAAGTAGAGTCATAAAAAAAACCATAACAATAGTCCGTACAAGTAAAAGAAACAATCAGCTAGCGCTTCGTACGATCATCGTGAAATAGTCAAGCTTCTCATCATCTGCCAATTCGAGGAAACCCTTCATGTCTGCTAAATTGTTCATCAGTATTCGATTGCAGTGCGCCCTTTCCAACCTAGTGAGTTGAGGTATGACATGCAATGCGTGAACGACCTCTCTACGAATCCTACTTTCATCCTCGAGTGCCAACCGCAACCACTCTGCAATGAGCCTCAGCTGGTCGGTTTGGCAAGCCATGGCATCCTTAATGACATCAACTGTTTTTGAATTCTGCCCTCTCCGCTTTCGTTTTGAGCCGTTCGAACACGTCCTACTATCGCTTCCTCGACTAGATTGTGTAATGTCGTCAGGGGACATGTTAAACCCATGGCTGGACATAAAAGGAATTTTTATATCATTGAGATCCACGTGCACAAATTCCTTGAACCCCAGCGGAACGTTCGATCTGACATCGGCAAATGTCTCTGCACGGGCTTCCATTACTCGATCTTTCTCGAATACATACAACAACTCGTCGTAATATGGGAATGGCTTATTTAGTAGGTCTTTGGCTGTAAGATGACGCTGCATAGGAAAGAAAAACCAAATATTAGACTTGTTTCATATTGAAGTAAAAATTATATAGTGTACAATTATACTTTTCACATACCCTGACCCAGTTGTCAAACAACTCCTTTTCAACAACAATGCACTTCTCATCGTCATTCCAACTGAACCCACTACATGACGGGCCATGTATTTCTGCGATTGCCTGGTATGAGCACTTTAATGTCTTTATACGACAGTCAATGACTGTGGTCGCATGGACATTTCATCCCGACAACTTTGCCGCCATCATTAGCAGAAGTTGTGCCAGATACCTGGGTCTGAATGTGTCATTGTCTGACCTCCATCTACCAGCAAACACCAACTCCACCATACACTCCACGAGGGTTCCTCCTCTTCCTTCGTCCACACATGCTTAGGTGCACGTGACGAACTTGCCATACTGAAAATCATACAATGACGCATAGAAATCAGTAACTTCAATACAAAGGAAGAAAAAATTGTTAAAATGGAAATTAAAACTTCTATTGCGTGAAGGGAGATAATTCTATTCGTTTTGGTATTGCATGGATACATTGAAGTATACAGGAAGACACACCCAATACTAACTAAAAATAAATACAGGAATACTAAATCGACACGCATAGTCTATTCATTATGCGACTGCCATTAATTGAACATCTCTGCGGTTAAATCATCCCTCCACTGCGTCCATTTGTTTGAGTTCTTAATGAATTAAATGTCATCACCTTCGATCATCACGTAGGTGGAGTCTTCCTCATCAAAACCGTCAATGAAATTGACATTCATCATTTCATAGTTGATGAGATTGTGCAGTAGACAACATGCTAGAATGGTTCGACATTAAATTTTCACGGGATAGTATGACTTACCGTGAAGGATTGCCTATCAACCCTTTAACACATCAAATGCTCGTTCAATAACATTCCTAGCAGAGGAATGTTTCATGTTGAAGTACTCTTTCATGGTGGTAGGGGCATTTCTCGCTTCTTGCCACTCTTGCAAGTGGTATCTTTGTCTTCTATAGAAAGCCAGAAATCCTTTTGCATTGGGATATCCTGAGTCGCATAGATAGTAATAACCTATTACAAATGCATCAGATTTAACTAATTTGATTAACGACATAGGTAGTATATGTTCGAGGCATAGAAGTTTTGATTACCCTTGGAAACATGCAGGCCGTTTGGTCGTACAATAGCATCTCGAAGAATGCGCAAATCAGTTGTGAGCCCTTCCCAGCCAACCAAGACGAAGACAAAGTTGCCTTTTATGTCACACACACCGAGGACATTTGTGGCAACTAATTCTCTCTTACGTGTTTTATACCTAGGCCTATCATTTTACGGCAAGTTCACCTTGATGTACGTGCCATCCAATGCCCCAAGACAGTTCTACGTAATGAAACATTGTGCAGTCAAGTAGTTGAATTTCGTGATTGATAAGTAACAGAATTGAAGAATATGCAAACCTCGAAGCACCTCCATCGTGAATCGATGCATGTGTTAGTTATTGGTTATGATTTCTTTAACAACTCGTCATGCAGTCGCAACACAACCAACAGTACGAGGTTAAAGTGACGGGAAACAGTCTCCCCCGATTGCACAAACTCCCACTGGATGGCTCTATTTTTCACATCGTGTGCCAATATATGTAGAAACACTGCAACCATCTTCTCGACATTGATAAATTTGGTCGACGTCAGACCAACAATTGTCCTCAATAAGTGACATAGAATGGCAAAAAAGTTCGCTTGTCCATTCTAGTACTTTGACGACAAACGAGGTCAGAGGAGTGGATTATATGGAAGTATGCAAGCTGTCTAATTTGATGCCTAATTTCGTATGGTGTGTGTGTCACCCGCTTATTATCGTTCATTAGTGCCTCTAATAGCAGTACTAACTGATTATGGGTGGATGTGAAGACGGCTAGTATAGTGTGAATGTTTTCGTACACCATTTGAGGGAAGCGACTACGAAACTGACAATTTATTTTTCTAACTAGAATGCTATTACACCTACAATGCATGCATTAGAATATAATACATTTTTTTACTTGTAAACTGTAGTTAAGTAAAATGAACTTATGCGTGACTAATATGCGTAACCAGTGTCCATTTTTTTTAAAATCTAGTTAGGATGTGCTAAAACTTTTTTTTATAATGTTTCTGAAAACTGTAAACCCATATTTTATTCAAAATTAATGGTCAACTATAATTCAATTGAAAAACATTTGTGACTTCCTATAATTACTTATATAGTTTCGTTCTTTTTTATATAAAATATGATGTGCTCATTTAACTATATCTATCTGTTGTGGTTTGTGCAAAGAAAATGTGTGACAGAAGAATACTATTAAACATTTTGGTAATGAACTACTACCTAGAGTGATTGAGATTAGTCTTAATCAAACAAAATCATATGAATTATTGTGTAAAGGGAGTTTTAAAATCACATGGGTTCAATTTAGTTTCATGCAATAGGAATTAAAATGGTAATGTAACTCAAGGTATATCATGAAATTGAAACTTGATTCAGTTTAATAACCATTTCGTTTGATAAACAGCGATTCTCTACTCCCACCTATAAGGTTATACACGTGTGTGTGTGTGCATATAAATATGTACACTTTCTTTATGACAGTTTTAAAAAATGAAGATAATTTTTCAAAATAGAAACAAAATCTTGAGTACGAAATAGAACATAATTAATTAATAACCAATACTATCAATAATGGTAGAAATACAATAAACTATAAGGCAAAAAGATTCAAAAATAAAGTACTACACTACAAAGCGCCAATGCCTCATACCTCTGACGACCGAAGTATGAAGTCGGATATCTTGAACAAAAAAAAGTAAGGAAATCAGTGTCTCGGCCAACACAAATACCCGTAAAAATACTATAAGGATGAAGTGTAACGATTACGTACCATAAAATTTAGAGGAATGTCGATGTTGAAATGAAAAAACAACAACCATTAAAATGAATGAGAAAATGTGCCCATTTTATTTTAAAAAACGTTGTGCCTTAGAGGAATTAAATTCGTTCGATGTAATGAATTGGATCTATTAGTAGAAACATCAATACAAATTATGCAGCAATAGGATGTGCAACAAAGTATATAGGGTTGTAAATACAACCAAACAATCATACAACATCAACAACACCTAAAATGGATATCAAACAATCATACAACACCAACCCCTAAAATGGCTATAGACAGTGAACATGAGATGACATGAAAGAAATCATGAAAAGTATGAAATGACAGTGGATACGGTTGTGTATATGATGGTATATCCTTGCATAAATAAAGAAAGTCATGTCCCATAATATGCCTTAAACATAACAAAGAACTGAATAGTAAGGGCAGACACACATATTATTGTTAACATAGACATGGAAAACATATAAGGACAAATGGAACTTGAAAAGAAGAAATGAAAATGAACTTATCTACCAAATCAAGAAGGAATAGAGGAGGAAGCAAAACAGGAAAGGAGGAAAACAACACACAATAAAATACAACAAATGAAGTGTTATATATAAAGGGATAGAGGGTCAATAAAGTATGCATTTATTGACCCAAACCAAAAAAATAAAAGAAGGAAATCTCTGCAAATGACAGAAGTGTACAGAAAGGTGAGGAGATAGTCAAAATCTACTACATTAAGGATAAAGATAAGCTATGAATAGACAGATGCATAACCAAGGAAAAGGATTGAACACAGACAATGCAGTGTTATGGATATTGTCTGTGTTCAGGATGGATGAGAGTTGCTTACAAAGAAAGAGAACAGAACAGAGAGTTGCTTGCAAATAAAGAGAACATATTTCACGACAAACCAAATTTAGTAGGCATCTTAATTGCAAGTATAAAGAAACTGTAAACATAACGTTACTCAAATGCCAAAAGAAATAAATATGACAACATATTTTTAAGGGCACCAATTTAAAAAAAATGCTCGAAAATACAGTGTTCAGATCGCTAGGCACCAAAGAAAAAATGAATTCAAACAAACAAAACTAATCAGAAACATGAAAAACCAAGGACAACATTGTAGCTTCAAATGGGGAGGCCCAAATATAAAAAAATATGGAAGTAAATTGAATTAAGAAACAAAACTAATTACAAATAATTATTTAGAAAAGTACATAAACAAAACTAATTACAAATAATTATGAATTCAAACAAACAAAACTAATCAGAAACATGAAAAACCAACCACAACATTGTAGTTTCAAACGGGATGCCCAAATATGAAAAAATATGAAAAGACATTGAAGTAAGAAACAAAACTAATTATAAATAATTATTCAGACAAGTACATAAATGTAATCCTCATCATCGACTTTGATAGAAACTCGAAATCCAACCACTTACCTCCAACTATACCTTGCTCGAACATCCCAAATGTAGAAAATGATAGTAAGGATTGTGTAGGAAGTGTCCAATCAATACCAAAAAAAAAAAAATACCTGATTGGCAAATGGGAGTCCAAGCAGCAAGGAGAAGTGGAAGGGGAAAACCGAGTCGAAATTGCATGCTCACCCAGACGAGTGGTGAACATGCAAGCGATTGAGTTTCAGAGGCAAAGTGTAAACCCAACCGTTCAACGAAACCAAAAAGAAGACCCATTTGTTTCAGAGATAACGCTATGAGCGAAGCCTTCAACGAAACTTTTGAGGACGAAGAGTGGGAGAGAAACAAAATTATAGAAAGAGAGGTTTTTTTTACCTAGGAGAAGACGAAGGCCAAAGAACAACCGGAATAGGTTGAAGATGAGTTGAGAAAAAAGGAGGAAGTGTTTTCAGCCATTAAACTGAAATCAATGTGGTTGACAAGGATTGAAGAGACGGGATGATTTCATTTGGAAATTGGAAAAGGATTAAGTGGGTTAAGGAAATGATGAAGTGGGTGTTGAGAGATTGAAGACGAGTGGAGAGGGATGAAGACGAGTTAAGAGGGAGTAAACCAAAAAGCGTTGAAAATGAAAGACAAAGGATTAAAGGTAAAGATGGGATAATGGAAATATGGGTTAGGGTTATTATAACCCAAGCCCATAGTGATAACATGGGGCCCAAACACACCCTACGTGTTTGCTTTGTCAACGAGTATAACCAATCATTTATAAATGAATTTTATTTTAAGCAATTTTAACTAAGATGACCTGAAATGATATACCATACTACAAGATTGATCCAAAATTTTCAAAAATGTCCTAAATTGACTAATATTTTATGCAAATATATGGCCCAATTTACCAATTTACCCATCTTTGTTATTAATATATATTAAAAAATAAAGAAAAAGAAAAAAGAAAGTGGACCATGATTAAAATTTGCATTTATTAAATATTTTATGTAAATATGGTAAGTGATTAATTCTATTATGGTAATAATATAATAAAAGTTGTCTCTAAATTATTTTTCTTTTGGTGATTTTGTTCAAAAATTATTCCCTTGAGATCTCTCTCTCACTTTTCATTCTCTCTCTCCGTCCATTTTTTTTTCGTTTTATATTGTTTTTCATATATTCCACATAATTATAGTATACTTTATGAATGAAAATATCTTATATCAATTTGTTTATGTACTTTATTTAAATATTCATATTTTATGTAGTAAATAAGATGTTATGTTTTGAAACAATAGTGATTATGTATGAAAGTTATTTATGTTTACAAGAACGTGAATGAATGAGAAAAAATTATGATGAGTGTATGTAATATATGCCATTAAAACATTAGTTGTTCTCTTGTATATGTAATGTTGAGGAAAAATGAATATGTTTGCGATGTAGGGACTTTGATGAAAGAATTGAAGATCCAAAAAATTGAATAAAAAAGTGGTTGAATATTAAATTGGTTTATGAATAGTACATATAAAACAATACTTTGTATATTTTATGAATGAAAGGTTAGATATCAATTTGTTAAATTGGTTTATGTATTTTATTTCAAATATTCATATTATATGTAATAAATAATAAATTATGTTTGAAACAATAGTGATTATGTATGAAGGGTTGTATATTAAATATAATAAATTGAAAAACTTTGATTAGTACTGGAGATAGAAATTTATAGAAAAATATGGAAATAAAATAACTAAATTAAAAACTGAAATATGAATATTTTAAATAAAAATCTGAATTAACATATTAAAAGTCTGATAATAAAAATGAAAAACTAGTTCAATAAAGAAAGCTTGCATCTCTTTTAGTAATGACCAACACGTCCACAACAACCACATTTAACGCATCTCTTGAACTCCATTTTAGAAGAAATTCTAATATTATTTGGTCGATCAACTGAATGTTTTACATTCAGTGGGAGGATGTCAACTTCAATTTCTGTATTATTGAATATATGTAGTAGTATATATGTAACAAATCATAGAGCATAAATGAATCATGCAGTAATATATATGTAAGAAAAAGAAAATACTAATCGGATAGAGAAAAAAAATAAAGACTATGATACGAAACATGAAGGAAAAAGCTGAACTATATGTGTCACTAAATACGTGTTATTGTATATATATACATATATTGAATAATACATACATACATACACACACACATACATACATACATATATGTATGTATGTATGTATGTATGTATGTAAAAAATCACATAACATAAATATGAATAAGATGTATATATCTGAATATTTATGTTGTAAATAAGAAAGGTTATATATATATACTAAATCACATAACAAACATATTATATTTTATGGGTATATTATAATATATATTATATTGTTCATTTAAAAAATGTATGACAAATAGAATGTATATAATTATATGAAGTGAGAATATGTATGTATGATATTCTCACTACATAGTATAGATACATTGAAAATATGTATTCTACTGTTTTAGTAGTATTTACTATATAAATATATATTTTAAATACTAATTATTAAGGAATATGTAGTTTACTACATGTAGTTTACAACATATTTAAGATATAAATGTTTATATGACGAACAACATAAAATTACTATATGATAAACAAAAAAACAAAGAACATGACTGAAGTAAAAATATTTTCGGTTACTGTATGTAGATATATGTCATATTGTACATATGAAGTGGTATATATTTGTAAGCAATATTACATAATGAGGTAATATATATTAACAAATCACATAATATATGTGTATTATGGAGTAATATACATGTAATGATTAAAAAAAATATTGAACCATTACATAGTATATATATGCAGTGGTACATAAATTAAGTATTAAAAATTACAAAACTAAATAAAAAGTTGTGAACATACTATGTGAATGTATTATCTAATATATGCAGGAGTATATACGTAAAGAACACAAAAATTTACTTCAAAACAGACAGTACCATATGTGTAAAAGATTAAAAAAAAAATACCGAAAGCATATTCTATAATCTATGTATATCGGACATGACAAGAAGATGAATTGAAATAGAAATAACAAAATTCTTAAGGAAAAAAACTATATGCCAGAAAATAGAAATTAAATATTATACGAAAAGAATAAGAAACGAAAAAAAGAATATCAACCAATTCAAAATCGCCAAATCAGAAGGAAAGAAGAAAGTATGAATTTATTTTTCTTTAAGAAAAAAAAAGAACAGCATATTGATGATGAAATAAAAAAATAATTTTGGCTTATGATTTAAATTGAAAAAATTTATTACCATATAATTACTATATAAAGATATATAATTTATAACATATTTAAATCATAAACAAGTAATAAATATTACATTAATAAATATAAATATATGATATAATAATTAAGAAAGTTACAATTGATATAATAAATTAGATGGTTGATAATTAAGGAAAAGATTCTTTAAAATTTACGAAAATATTAAAAAAAATATTTAAGACTTATGGATATAATTTATTTTTAAATAATTAAATGAAGGTTAAAATTGTTTAAAAAATTATGATTTTTTAATTTACATAATAATTGAAAAATTAGGACATTTGTGATATCACATATAATTTAGGTCTTTCCTATAAAAAGCAACCCTAAATTTAAAAGTTTCAAATGAATGATAGTGAAAAATGTTGTTAATTGGGTTATCAATTTGGTAATTTAAGAAAGCAAAAGTGTAGAGGAAGTAAATAATTAAAGTTAAGCCACAAAGTTTCCAAATAAGAAGGTAATTGGAATATATATGGGGAACATATAATTTTTTATGGTTTAGGTCTCATTTCCAAAAAGTTGGAAATTGAAAAGAGAGGGCAAACATGGAAAAGATTTGTTGAAAAAATAGTTTTATTTGCAAAAGTAATCAAAATTTATTCAAAATAGAGGAGCTATCAAGTAGAATTTGATTTCAAAACTTCTAAATGTTATATTTTAGCTGCAACCCATGAATTTAGTTTTTTCTTTTTTTAGAATTTAAATGTTACATTTATATTTTTAACTTTAAGTTTAGTATCTATTTGATTGTTAGAGTATTATTAATTTTACACTTGATTCAATCCAACGCTTACTTCTTACCAACCCAACACTCACTTATAGTTATTGGTGTTAATTTTAGTATATAATTACTTCTTATCAACGGTCGGGTGTCATGATCTTCTCTTCAACATGTTCAGCCTAAAAGCTAACTCGATGTATTCTTTTTTTCACGAGCCCTTTTATTACGTGGAACTTTTATGCAAGGTTCTTTCATCTTGGGCTGAGCTTACATAATCTTCTACTTCATGACTTATATACAACATCTGTTTTGACTAGTCATACACGTGAGCATCATTTCGCTTATCCATGACATTGTCTTAATCGACTACAACTAGAATATATACATTCCACCTTCTTTCATCGTAGTTCTCGACCTCTCGATCATTGCTCATCTCATATAGAAATGGATCGTATTGGATGAGTCCTAATTTTAAACAAAGTAAGAGCCAACTTACAAGGCTTGCTGGGTAAAAATACTATATTCTATCATTTCCATCGTGGGATCAAGGAGGGATCTAATCAAGTTATCAAAGTAAATTAGGTTAAAATACGACATTGAACCCGTACTAAATAATTTGTTCAATTTTAGTCTATGTTCTTTTAAATGTTCAATTTTAGTCCATATCCTTTCAATATAAATCTTAAATTAAGTTCATCAAAGTTAATCTTTTATCAAAATTGATTAAATAATAATCTCATTCAAAAAGAGATATTTTCAAAATTTGTGATAAAAAATACTAATAAAAATAAAAATTAACGAAAACTAAAATAGAACCAATTTTAGTGTCACAAGATCAAAATGGTATTTCAATTAATAAATTAAAAACAAAATAACCTATACTTTATATAGCATAATAAAAAATAAAATCAGAGTTAATCCACGATTTCATCTCTTTACACTTTTCACATTATATATACTAAATATCATTTCAATTAAAAAACAAATTACATTTATGCTGATGAACAAGAATATATCAATAATTGATTAATATAGCGATTGTTCACACGAGATTTTCATAAAACTATAGTTCGTAAAATTTGAACTTTATATTGATTCCAGTATAATGAATTGGATACGATCTCTAATATTTACCTCTTGATACTTTCTTTCAAATATAAATTAAAACTTAGAACTTCTAGCTCCTCGATCTTCAAGAAGTCGTGAATGTAAACTAATTTGAGTTTCATTCTTCTGAAATTTAAGAAATGTTTAATCTTCCAAGTCTTTGATCTTTTCAGAAGACTGTGATTTCAAAGTCGATAAAAACTTTCACGTTCCACATCTTAAAAGTTTTTAGAAGTTCTAACCTTTAATTCTTCATTCTCTCCCCTAAATGAATAATAGATAATTTTCATGGATTTTATGTCGACTTAGGCCCATTTCCATTTACTTGTTGGACTCAAGCATGAGTCCATTTTGTTATTGGGCTTGGACTTGGATTTGAACTTGAACTATATTATTTTATTTAGAGATAACTGTGAGAATAACAAATAATAATAATAATAATAATAATAATAATAATAATAATAATAATAATAATACATTTTGGAAAATAGCAACTATTCAAAATAATTTGAATTTTAGCAAAATCGGATAAGAAATGTATTTTATTAAGATTTTCAACCGATTTTATCCCTCGATAAAATGAATATCATGTTTGTTAGTTACAATGTATTTGTGCACCGTATAATGATAGAAAATAACACGAAATACGATTACGGTGTATTTGCATTTCATTTTGAATGAAAACGAAAGTCCTTATCCTTATTATTCAAAGCGGAGTAGGACTATCCGCAAAGAACCGAAATAGGACCTTCTGTAATTAATTGTTGGGTCCTGCTGATTTATCCGGAGGACTATCAATAGGAAGGAACCTACTTAAAGGAATAAAAGGAAGAGAAGTCAATGAACATCCATAAATCAAGCTCCTAACCCTCCCTGAAAAAAAGGCCTTCTTTCAAGTCAAATTTCATCTCATATTTCATTGACTGCTCCATAAGACAGGGATATTGTAGACCGCGTAGAAGGCGCAAAGATGCAATGAGTCATGATTCATTAAGCTAGGAAGGCCCATAAGACAAGTCCTCTATTGATCTCATTTAACGAAATCATGCTAGATTTATGTCTTAAATTCACACCATTAAATCATTAATAATGATTTATGAAGATTCAAAATTTTGAATTTAAAATAATATCTTTTACCAAAAATTATGCATTTTATATAATAACAACTTGATATAAATACTCTATCTTCCCTATAATTATGCATTAAATATTGTATATTTTCCATAGATATTATTTACTATCATTTAAAAAATGATTTAAAATTTTTGTTTAAAACCAAAAAAACACTAAAAAAGTATTATTCAAATGACAATATCCCATAAAAGTCATGAGACTAATATAATTTTGTTTTGAAATTATTTAATTGTACCAATTTCCCTACAAAGTTTTTAAATCCGACTTGTATTTTGAGGTACAAAAGTTTTCAAATTAATTTGTTTCCAGTTTTGGAATTCTTTAACAGCAGCTGTCCAATTGATTGTTCGCATTTATTGTGCGCCTGTTTTGGAATTTCATTACATTTTATCGTGTACTGTTTATTATAATGGGAACGCAACGTGTGAAGATTTTTTTCGATGATAGATGAATGGAATCTTCTCGATATATTGAGTATCGGTTGGTTGATGTATCTATTCCATGCTCAGATCATTCCAAGAATTCTTACGGTGCATTCAAGATAGACTTTTTCCATCCTTATATTTATCTGTGTGTCACATTACTCTTTATTGGGATGGATGCAACAGTTCGAACCTTATTCAGATTGTTAAAGACAAGGATGTGTATTGGCTTATGTTGATTATGTCGAAATTCTCTGAAAATGATTTTGTTTTGGTCGTTGATTCTGCACCTGCTGGGTCGGTTGAAAATACATGGTGTTTCAATAACGAAGTAAATACACAGCAACCTATATAAAATGTATCACGGATTATTGATGTTGATTCTTTTGATTCACCAAATGATTCAGTACCTATTAAGGTCGGAGTCAAGTTCAAAACTAAGTCAATACTAAAGAAAGCGATTTATATGTTGGTTGTAAACAATAGTTTTGAATTTGTTACAGTTAGGTCCAACCGCACATTATTTGACATTCGATGCAAAGATTTGTCGTGTTCATGGTATTTACGTGCTTCTGTGTTCGAAAAAAGCGATATTTGGATTGTACGTAAGTTTACCGATACACATCAGTGTGCCGTTGACATTGTTAAGAATGATCACAGGCAAGCAACATCCTGAATTGTTTCTGAATGTACGAAGTCATTTTTTAAAATGAATGACAAGGCTCCATGTCGCCCTTCTGATGTTATTAATTACATGAAGATTAATCACGAAGTAAAGGTAAGTTATGATAAGGCCTGAAGAGGATGTGAGATTGCATTGAATTCCATCAGGGGTACTCCAGAGGACTCGTATGCTATGTTGGCGGCATTCACAGATGCATTGATTAGGAATAACCCAGGTATACAAATATTGCGTATTTGCTATTAGATATTTTACTCATTATGGAAATACACTGTAATTCTAATATCATATTTATTGCATGATTACTAGGAACGTATACGGCTGAAGAATCAGATGATGGATATCGATTCAAGTTCTATTTCATGGCCCTCGCAGCTTCAATTGATGCATGGAATCATTGTGTGCCAGTTATTAACGTTGATGGTGTAGCTTTGAAGAACAAATATCTTGGTAAGCTCATTTCTGCTTGCACTATTGATGGAAATTCTCAAATTGTGCCACTAGATTTTGCACTGGTTGATTTAGAGAATGGCTTGTCATGGACATGGTTTTTTCGAAATCTTAAAGCTATTTTTAGAGAAAATAAGGAAATCGTAATTGTGCCAGATGCTCACAAGAGTATAGAAAATGGGTTTAATGTTGTGTATGAATTAGCTGAGCATGGATTATGTGCATTTCAT
>JBBPDI010000002.1:1677069-1702463 GCA_037974545.1 Cucumis variabilis
ATTTTGATTCTAATTTTGCCAATGTACTGGTATTTTAATATTCCCAATTAAATTGAGTAATGGTTCTTTAATTCTTCAGCTGCCATAGGGCTTTTATCCCTTCATGATCAATGTGTTTGTATTAAATACAAAGTTAGTCGTATCCACAGTGTTACCAGGATAAGGTACCTAACCTTATCCTTATACTATAGACCCTTTAAGCCGATCTGAAAATTGATCCCTGTTTGTCTCTACATATTGTTCAAGACACATCAAACAACTTGGGATGTTAGTTTATGAGATTTGGGTTATTAAGACAAAACTAATAATATAATCAATAACATTTATTGAAATTATACTAATAACACTTTATTAATAACGATCAATTGGATTATATTTACAATCTACGAGTTTTAAGACATAAATTCCAACATAAGCTACTATCTGAGAGTGATACATTGATTTCTAAAAGTATTTATTAAACTGATGGAAACGGTAGACATGCATAGCTGAATAAAGATCGAATTTTACTTTAATTGCAACTAAACACTTTAGCTATTAACATGCATTACAATCCTAAAATGAAACAAAATAGGGTTAATAGAAAAACTCACCTTTGATGCTTTTGTATTGTCGTAATCTCGTCACGTTCTTGAAGCTGGACTACCACTAGCGTTGATCCGCTATTCTCTAAACTTAGAACCAAGTTGTGGGATTCGAACAGTGGAGAAAATAGAGAGAGAGAGATGGATTTAGGAGATGAACTTAGCTTTGAGAACTTGTGGAGAGAAAAAGAGTTTTGGTTTGATTTTGCAATTCCAAATTACAAAATCAATTTCAACCAAAAACAACAACTAAACTTTCATTTGCAATCCATTCCTTTTATAAGCAAACTACATATAAAATTTGCATGTAATAAGCTTCCACTCTCCACACTTGGCATATCATTAAGTAGGTGTCTCACATGCATGAATCCATTTGTTAATTACATGTAATGTGCTTCCAAGGATAATATGGTAATTTGACATTTAAAAAGTTAAAAGTCAACATTTTGACTTTTTACCATTTTATCTGTCTTGACTAATTTCAACCTCCCAAGTATGAATCCGCATTCATTTTTCCAAAATTCAAATCACATTTGAATATAAAGTCAGTCAAAGTTTGATATTTCAAAGTCAAAAGTCAACATTTTGAGTTTTTACATCTTTGACCTTTTCCATCAATTTCGAGCTTTCGAATATGAATCCATATTCATATTTTTAATATTTGAATCACATTTAAACATGAAGCTCTATCTTAAACTTATAACCAATGGATATATCAAATATATTCATCAATTACTCTCTCTTTACCTAATTCGAAGAATTCAAATTATTCCACCATAATATTCTAAGTTGATTCCTTATGAGCTAGTGGGGGAACCTAATGGACCTATAGATCATGGGCTCCAACGATCCGAGATTAACTGTCTAAACTCTTTTGTATGAGTTAATCAATCTTCGTTAACTAAAGGGTTATTTCACTAAAGTCCCGTAGTTGCACTCCCCTCATTATAGATATATTTGTGTCTATGTGATATAACCATGATAAGTAAGTTTATCATTCACAAGTTGTTCTTAACCTTCACTAGGTCAAAGTACCATTTTATCCCTGAGACTACATCTTGTTCCTTAGATTTTACTTATCCATTATTGAAAAATTAGTTTAAGGTCCAATCTTTAAACTGAATCCCTCTCAGGCCAAAGAGGGTGGGGCCTCTTGTTCAAGACCTGGATTCAGTCCTTAAGGGAACAACCTATCCACTATCCCTAAAATAGGTAGGAGTGAATTTCATCTTGCACCATATGTCCCTAGCTATCCATCAGGTCTTATCCCTTAAATGGGAGGCTTATTGGACCAGCGCCATTGAGCTACCCTCACCTATGCAGATCTAAGGATAATTCTGTGTGCACAAAAATTCATGGTTACAGTCTTATGTAAACTCTTTTTATAAGACACCCCACTTTCATGTCTCTACATGAACAATTAAGAATCACATCGTTTGTACTAACTATAAAGCGGGCCGTATCCATAGTGTCTCCAGAATAAGATGTCTAACCATATTCGTATACTATAGACTATTTAGGCTATTTACTTGAACTTGATCCACGTTTATGTCTCTACATAAAGTTTAAGTTTACTCAATAATAGCATTGGGTCCTTAGTTTATTAGCTTAAAGATTATAGTGTCAATAACGACTTTATTGAATAGAATATGACTACAAACCACGAGTTTTAGGACATAAAATCCAACATAAACATGATTTCAAACCTTATAAGCAATAGCTTGTGAGTGACAAAATGAGCTTAAAGTTGATTTCTAAATGTGAATTATTATCAAAGCTTTTAATCATGCTTTGATGTATGAGTATTTGAGTATATTGATTTAGAAAGCGTTTCCAAAGCATGAGATTTTATAAATATTTCATAAGCATATATTTATTTATGTATTTGTTAACAAGATTAAGCAATTTTGTTTCTAATGAGTTTCCAAAGCATTTAAGCATGTTTTAGACTTCACTATCCAATATATATAACATGTGACAGAGGTTCCTTTAATGAGGGTATTCAATAGATATCTAGTTCCCATTACTGGGACAGATTAATGAGATGGGGGTCTAAAGATGCCTAGGTTTCTGTCTTAAAGGATAAGGGCATGTACAAATGCCTAGTTTCCATCTCATTGTAGCTATAGCGAGATAGAGCATTACTGATGCTTAGTTTCCGTCTCATAAGTATCATATCACAGGATGAGGGCCACAAGAGTTTCTATCATTCCATCATTGTGACTCGTGTGGTATAGTAATAAATAATAGAAAGAGGTTTTAATAATATGTATTATGATTTATTTGCGTAAAAGAAAAAATTTAAAGTTAAATTGTTTTGAAATCATGTTTTATGAAATCATCACTCACTAGGCTTTTAGCTCACCCTTTCCAAATGTTTTCCCACTTTCTTGGTAGAGATCGTGATCTGCAAGCCTGAACGTTGTTTCAAGTCTGCTGTTCAAAAGTTGTGGATAGTTTAGGTACTGAGGGTCAGTTTTAGTTTAAACCTTATCATGTACATGGTTTTGTGTAAGGTTAAGTGTGGTTTGTAATCAATGGCATCTACCCTCGACTACTTTTTAATTATTGTAAGAAGTTTGTTTAAGTTTGTCTCGTAGTTTTCGTTGCATAAGTCTTAAATTACTCAAGTTGTTTAACATGGTAAAATATTAGTAGTCAATATCAACTGGTGTTGTTCAGAAGAAAAGCAACGTCTGTTAGCTTCACGCCACTTCTCAGGTCGAGCAAGCAGGTGCTTGGGTTGGAGTGTGACAGTAAATAACATCGTGTAAATTAAATGTAAGTTATTTTAGATAGTGTTTAATTTTTTGTACTATTATTCTTTATCATACAAATAATTATTTAAATAAAATATCATTTTTTTGAAATATAATTAAAATTATACGTTCCACCAGTTTATATAAAATTAACGAAACTTTAATTTATGTTAAAAAGTTGATCTTTTTGTAATTTTGAGAGTTACCTAGGTTAACATGTAAGTTATCCCCTTGATTTAGGAAGAACAACTAATATTTGTTTTTATATTTATAAATGTTTATTGTTTTTATAATTTGTAGCAAAATTAAAAATAAAAAGAGAAGGGGGAAGGAAGAATAAGAACTAGTGATAGATTACGAGCTGCTGGAATCACTGGTTCAAAAAAACCATTAACAAGGGAGTTTGAATATCTATCAAGAATATCTATCAAGTTCTTTCAATGAGGTATTAATGTAATTTTTTTTTCAATTACATAAAAGTTGTAAATGCTGATAACTTCTTGTATGAAAACTTACAACAGAGACTAGAAGATCCAATGGTTGAGGGGTCGAGAAGTAAGCATGAAAGTCCAAACACTTCAAAAAAGATGGGGAGGAATGATCCTCTAAAGGAAGATATTGCGGTGAAGAAAAAATAGAGAATAAAGAGCTTGGTAAACTATCTTATTAAAATTTATTTTCTAATGAATACAGTGAAATTTTTTATGTTGGGGTCTGTGTTGGTTTCAAAGAGGCAATTTATGAGAAGGAAACGTGAAGAAGAAGAGAATGAAGCGAAGGTATGTTGTCTACGTTGTTGTACTTCAATTCATAAAATGTACAATATTTAGTAAATTCATAACATAACCTTTACCCAACAATCTTGCCAAACAGGATAATATTGAAAGTGAACAAGATAAACAAGAAAAATAAAACGAAGATGAAAAAGGACAAGGTGAGACAGACGTGAATGAAAAATGTAGTTCAAAGACGAAAGAAACAATTGAAACAAATGAAGAATCAACAGAGAATAGAAAGAGAAAAGGATACGACAAAGGGGAAGAAGGTTTGTCTATAACATCTCATAAATGTAAAAGTTATATGGAATTTTGCTATCAATATCCTTTTTATAACATAGGTCAAAAGTATTAACAAGGAAGAAAAGGCCAAAGAGGATAAAAGACAGAAAAGGAAAGCACGAATAACACAAGAAAAAGCTGAGATATATGTGATATACTACTTAGTATGTATGAATTCTGTATATGTAGAATACAAGGTATGTGGTTGCTATTTGATATTGAATACATTGCATTTGGAGGTAATTACACTGTATTTGTGAATATATGTTGTTTATGATCCCATCCATTTTGGAATATATTAAATCTGATTGGTGTGAATTACACTATATTTGTGTATTATGTTTGGAGTGTTATGTGTTATGGATTGAAATACTTTGAAGTGTAGTTAACTTATAGATTTTGTTCCATTGTTTTGTTTCACAGATTGATATTTTTGCATTGCTTTGTAGTACAAAGAATTTATGAATATCTATTGTCTATGACCCTATGTATTTCGAAATATGTTGAATCTGATTGTGGTGAATTATAATATATTTGTGTATTCTGTTTAGAGTGTTGTACATTATAGAGTGGGATACTTTGAAGTGTAATTAACTTATAGATTTTGTTCTATTGTTTTGTTTCACTAATTGATAGCTTTGCATTACTTTAGTCTGAAGATGAAACTTTTCTTGTTGGCTAAGTTGTTGTGATCTAATTATGCATTTTTGTGGTTTAAGCCTAACTAACAACATGTAAATTTTGTTGCATTGCACTTTTCTGTTTAATATGATTGGCCTTTTGCAAATATAACTTATAATTTATTACATATAAATATTAGGACTCCGTATACTTGATGTGTTCTGAATGAAGGAATAAACCTCTGAAGATTAATCCGCAAACTAAGAGCACGAAAATTGATAAAATAAAGGAGAACCTTGGAGATACACTGACAAATAGATTTAGGGAAGGAATTTTTGGATCCTTCACTTCTCAAACAAACCAGTCCTCCTAACTACTGCTGCAGCGGATCCAAAGGATGTGTAAGCCAAGATCAACAATTTTTTAATAGGAGGGAGGGTGCTTAAGTTTGGGTTGAGAGAGTTTGCCCTAGTTACTGAACTAAACTATCATGAAGTACTAAATATTAAAAAGGAAGATATTAAAGGGGGTGGACGATTGAAGAGACTGTACTTCGAGAGTCCAAAAACTGTAACCAGGCAATACTTAAACATTATGTTCAACATAAGCATTGCTGGAACCGATGATGACTGCCTAAAGATGATGAAGATATACTTTCTTTGGAGATTCCTAATCCCAAAACAAGAGTGCCTAAGTATAGAGTGGGATAGCATCCTAATGGTTAATGATGGCGAGTTGTTTGACAGGTATTCATGGGGGAGGGTGGCTTTTAATCTTATAGTGGAATTTATGAATAGAGTTGTATCTAGCAAGGGGAAAATAGGAATTTCAATGGAAGACTTTATTTTCCCAATCCTTGCTTGGATGTGTAAGAGGTAATCCCAACGTTGAGTACTCTACCCAACTTCTTTACAATGATGATTTCCAATGAAGTTCCTAGAATAATTAACTAGCCTGCTGACATGCAACCAAAGTGAAAGGACCTAAAACAAAAGACTTGTGATTCATCCACGGTATGTAATTCTTCAATACATAGTTATTTCCTCTGCTTATTCCATTTTGATACTTTGAAAATATTTTTTTTCTTTTTGTAACAACTTGAAGTCTCCCCTATGCTCGCTACACTTAATGTAGTGGGGAGGTCATATTTCACACCCTTCCTTGAGGCGGAAAAAAGAATACTCCAAAAGGCAGAAGACGAACTTAGAAAGAGCCAACCAACTGACAAAGTTGCTCAAATATCTTTAAATAAAGGCATGTCCTCTACAAGTCCATCTTACTGACCAAAATTGTAGAAAAAATTGAAAAATGCCAAGAGAGAATGAAGAAAAATATGGAAATATTTTGGAATTTTTGAAGTGTGTAGAGCTGAAGATGAGTAGAAAGTTTGAAGAACTAGAAACCAAATTAAATGAAATTATTGAAGAAATTAAGAATCAGTCACCTAGTTCTTCCGGTACACGAAACACTAACAATTATTTGGTAAGCATGTGATATACACTAAAATTGTCTTGTCTGATTATGTGTACATTTAATATGATTTTAAAATACATTGTATTTAGGATGCAGACAACAAGAGACTTTGAAGAGCACCTTGACAAAGTAGAAAAAGAACATAGAAGAAGAAGAAGATGAAGATGAACAAATGGACTTGGAATCAACAAAGCTGAACATGCTTAGGAAAAAGATGACGATCAAGATGACGATGGCAATGGAAACACGGCTAAAAATCAGAACCAAACTTCTGAAGTGCCAAATGGGGGACCAACTAAATTAAACACATAAGAGACAACTACCCAACAAGGAAAAAGTGGAGAAGACTCACCATACAAGGTAAATAAATAAACCGAATATAGTAAAACATGTTCGAATGTTATAAATAGATTTGAGTAACTAACATGTGTACACAATTGTAATAGGACACAGAGGATGCTGATGAATGAATCAACATGCTGATAAGGTCAATAGACGAAAAAGTTATATATGATAAAATGAAGAAAAACAAAGAAGATTAGATGAAAATGGTACAATACTGGATGATTCGAATATGTTTGTTATCCTTAATGACTAGTAACTTCTAAAAATTATGAATTCTAATTACAGAGTATTTGTGAACACTAATTGCATAAAGTTTTTTTTTTTTGTTATCATCAATGACTTATATATATTTTTGTTATGAACAATGGCTTCTGTTTGTTGTCATCAATGACTTGTAACTTTTAAGAACTGTGTATTTGAATTATAGAGAATTTATGGTATCAGTTCATTTATTGATGAAATAAATAATGTGTATGTAAATTACAGTGTATTTGACATACTGAACCTACTAATATGTAGTTTAGTTATGATGTTGAATAATTTTGCTTGTTGCACTTGTAGTTTGCTTAAACATTTCTTAGAACGATAAGGCTGATTTATTAATGTTGAATTATACAGTATTTGTATATCCCAATAAGACTACATATGACTCTATACTCTTCTTATAATACTAGTAACTAATCCTTGAGAAACATTAAAGTATTCACAGGACCAATCTTCATTGAATTAAACTGCAAAAATAATGAAGAAAGTGCAACCAACCTTTGGCAGAACAAAAGAACGACCACAGAAGACAAAGGTAACCCCCCTAAATAATATGAATGTTAGGTCCACACTTTCCAAAATACTGCAATAAACTTTTTTTTTTCTTCTAAAAAGTTATAGTTTAAAGGAAGGTTGCTAAGTGAGGATAAACTTTCAAATATAGATGAAAATAATCCAGCCACGAGGGTTATACTAAAATACGTACTAAAAATGAGTAATTATCCTATGTAAGTTATAATTAGTTATTCTATTAATGGACTTCATTTTTTTTATAGTTGAACACAAAAAAGAAGAATTGGTAAAGATGGCAAAAGATAGGGAAGAACGAATGAACAGAGCAAATGATAAACCGTATAGAGAAGTTAAGCAGTTACAACAGGAATATGGATAGATGCAGCAAGAGGGAAAATAGGTCCATCAAACAAAGAGAAAGAAAATTCACCCCCAGACATGCCATCATTTGATTCGCATTTGAGTCAGGCTTGATAGTTTGATTTTAAACTTTTCCATCATGGGGTCTTAGATTTATGGATTTATGTCTTGGTTTGTTGGTTTGGTTCCATTGGATTTATAAATTTGTTTATTTAACTGAAATCTATTATTCTTTTTAGATATACGAACTTATGGTTTAGATATACGAACTTTACGTATCTATTTGTGAAAGTGGTCTATAAGCTACACTGTGATTCCTAAGTATACTCGGTGTTCTTAACTTGTAAATCAATTAAAATACATTGTATTTGTATAATAAAATTTATATTGTAGTCAGTCGCATATTTTAACTTATTCAGATAATAAGAATGTATTTCACAGTGTTAAATTTGAACAAATCTTATATGTACCAACGTATAACTTGCCTGTTCGATATAACCAATATATTTGATTTACAAATAAGAGAAATACTCCAAAAGGCAACACCAGTAACAAACTATACATATTGTATCTTGACCCTATATGATAATATATGTCATGCCTTTCATATTACGATGACCTTGATGTATCTAGTTTGAAAAGAACAATACTTGAATTTAAAACGAATAACCTACAATATAGTATACTTGTGAAGTCAACTTACTTAGGTCACTATAAAATATAAGAAGTAAACAATTTTCAATGAACACAAGCTCAAATTTATTCAAACAAACCTTGCAACTCCAATGATAACAAAGAACACTATGAAGAATAGACGATTTCAAAAAAAATAAAAATCAAGCACTTAAAAATGATAACTAAGAACTAAGGAAAATTCTAAAACAGTAACTTAATGTTGAATGGGTTCTTTACAAGACGTACAATTGTGACCTCTTTTACCACACCTTCTGTAATGAACAATCATTTTTATATGAAGTAAACCTCTTTTTTTGGCCTTCCAGCTAGACATTTAACCTATGATGGAAGTAGTCCATTGTTGCCACCTTAGTACGTATTCCTAATTTGGTCTACACTACCAATAGGACATATTCTCTTCTTGTAGAAGTTTATCAAATTTGAAACATAGTAGAACTTATCAGTGTACATACGGAGATTAAGATTCCTTGTAGACAGTGCAATACATGCATGTGAACAAGGGATCATATTGAGATCCCATTGATGACATAAGCATGTACGGTCTAAAATATTGACAACATATTGTTTCTTACGATGGTGGACTTCAAATTCATGTTGGTTTACAGGATATATCCGCTAAATCGTTAAAACAACTGTCATGTACAAATAATTGCATGCATAATTATTGCATTTATTATTCAAATATCAAACAACTTACATTCATTAATCGACTTTCCCTTAAAGCTTCTTGAAACATATCTTCTGTATATATTGAAAGTTCCGTGTGTTGAAAATTCCATTTGGTACAACATTTGTAGAACCATTTTTTTAACCAAACTATGAATTGATTCTAGAAGTCCATTACAGGCAATTCTTGTGCTTCTTTCATAGTAGAATTCATACTTTTAGAGATGTTGGTTGTGATTACCGAGTATCTTTTTCTCCTAAAAAATGTCCTAGACCACATATATCTTTTAACTCATGCCTAATTGATGGAGAAAGATGATTAAGTTGTCTCATGCAGTACTCAAACTCCAATGGGATATACGCTCTGGCACAACTATGGAAGGAGTCCTCAATAGGAAGCGACATGTTGTTCATTTTTAAATTCTTATACAAATGGAGTGCACATAATCCATGTTTAGCTATTTCATACACAATATTAAACCCACTTTCTATACTTTTGTGAGCATTAGACATAATTATCATTTCATTATGTTCTCCATAAATAGCTTGAAGATTACAAAAAAACCATGCCCATGACAAGTCATTCTTGGAATGAACAACAACAAAAGCTAGAGGCACAATTTGAGAATTGCCATCAATAGTGCAGGCAAAAATGAGTATACCAAGGTATTTGTTTTGCATGGTTGCACCATCAACTGGAATAACTGGTACACAATTATTCCATACATCAATTGAAGCAACGAGTGCCATGAAATAATACTTAAATATACCTTTGTTGTCTGCTTCTTCAGCCAAATACATTTTTAAAAACAGTAAAATAAAAATGAAAGTTTGTTAAAAATTGATGGGAGTATATATAAATTACTATGTATTTCTATATACTAACCAAGTGCTATTTTTTCAAATAAAGAAAATATAGTGTATTTGTGGTTTAGTATACCTGGGTTGTTTCAGATCAATGTATCGAAGAATGTTGACAATATGGCATATGAGGCCTTCAGAGTACCCCCAATGAAATTCAATGTAATCTCACGTCCTCTCCAAGCCTTGTCATAGCTTAAGTTCACTTCATGATGAATCTTCATATAATTAATAATGTCAAGAGTATGTTAGAGAGCCTTGTCATTCATTTTAAAAGATGATGTACACTCAGAAATAATCCAACATGTTACTTACCTGTGATCATTTTTAACAATGTCAACATCACACTGATAGGTATTCGTGAATTTACGAACTATCCAAATATCACTTTTTTAATACAGAAGGACATAAATATTGATAACATGCAGTAATAACCATAATTATATTCCTTTTTATTAGAATAATGAGGTCAAAACACATAAGAAGATTATCATAATGCATGACTTATGTTGTAAATGCATAAGTACTTAGAAATACAACTTACATAAATGTTATTCCTGTTTTACTTGGTTATCATGTTTAAATGCATGACAAGTGGGAAAAAAAGAAAGGAGCAAATCACACAGGACATCTTGCACAAAGGCTATGCGATGGGATCTAGCTTGGCGATTAACAACCCTAGACAAGGAACTAAGACATCACATGAGAAAAGCTCACAAAAAGACAAGGATGGTAGTTGGGACGATGTAACCTCACAAGGCCAGATGACAACTGACATATTTAGAGCAATAGAAGTTTCCTGCTGAAAAGCAACCTATACAAGCACTTCATCTCCACCAAGAGAAGAGGCCTGGATAGGCCAAAGAAATTCTGTATAGATCTTAAGAGAGAGCTTAAGTGAGCTACCTGGAGAGTTTGTAGCCGTGATGAAGAAAAAGGCTATTTATGTTGATTTTCTAACTTGTAATAGCAATCCACTTTCTCTTTCTCCCATTTTTTTTTGTTTTCCTTTATATTTTATACCTCATATTGCACAATTTGTTTATAGGTCTATGTCATACATTCCTGGATAATTTTATATAAACATAGTTGTTCAATTTGTCATCTCTCCTCTTCTGCAAGTCAACATGTTAACAGTAGTGTGGGTAGGTGATAGTTCATGATAAGTAGAGTTACTTATAAATTTTAATGTGCTAATTGCGCTTTTGTTATTGTTTAGCCAACATAAGTTACTAGTCACCCGAGAGGGAAAGTAGCTAGAACTTAATTAGCGTGCGTGAAATACTATAAGATGCATAAGGAGGGAAAGTATGGATGGTGGATATTGAGATGTATCAGTCCTTAATCACGAGATACTATAAGATGCATAAGTGATTTCTTCTAGATATAACTCACTTAGCGATAATTGGTCAAATGGAACTCTAAAAAGATGTCGTGTGTGGAATATTTGCCTTTGAGAGAAGCATGCCTTAATCATAAGTATGACTTAAAGAGTTAGAACACATCAAAGTTATCTCTCTACTTATTTGAATGATAACACGCGGGCATTCTTGCCTTTGTTCCATTGATACAAGTTAGATTATTATATCTTTATCTTCACTTCACCTTGCAGACTCTCGCTGTGTAATTAGTTAATTCTTACATTTGTTATTCTTTGATTCTTTCAACTCACTTAAATGAATAGTGGATCCTAGAACTAACGTTTGAAAATAATTATCTGTGTTCGATCCTGGATTACCCAGGTAAACCTATTGTTCTGCTTGCACTTGGACAAGTAGTAGGAAAACTTGTACTCAACGGGGACTTAGAAAAAACACACAATGAAAAGGTTCATTGTGAGCATTTCACTTGTAATTTAGTCCATTTATATAGTTTGATTGAAATACTAATTCAATTATGTTTTGAAATTATTGACTAAAATACTTAAGTTTTCATTAATTAATAAATAAATAATAAAATATTAAAGACAATTAAGTAAACTAAAAAATTGAACAAAAATATCGAAGTTGTGTAATATGAAAAAAATTTGGTCTTAACACTAGATTAAGTGAAGTTGTTGCTTATTTTGTTTGGACTAAATAATTTCGTATGTGTATAGCGCAGTTCCAATATGCCAGTAAATCAAGTCATTGAGCGTGATGCACTCACCGTAACTCTCTGTATAGCATGCTTTAATTCTAGGCGACGAGTCATAGGTCATGATCATAACATGTAAGATGTTCACTATGTATCTCTTCATCGTGCGATGCATAAGTCCTCGTTGAGTACAAGTTTTCTCACTGCTTGCTCAAGTGCAAGCGAAATAGCAAGTTTACTTGGATGATCCAAGGTCGAACACAGGGAATTGTTTATAGATATTAGTTCTAGGGTCTTCTCCTCGTTTAAGCGTTATGACAATTAAGTTAAAAGAATATAAAGAGAACTAAATCTACTTACTTACACCTAGAGACTCATGAACATAGAATAATATGCGGCAAGATGGAAGATTGAACGAATAACTTGCGTTAAGGAAGACAGTGAAGGAAGGTCTTATGTTATCAGGTGAATAAGCTATATGACTACTTCAATGTGATATAACTCACCTTGCTATCTTATGATTAAGGCATGCTTCTCTTAGAGTTATTAAATGCCACACTTGGTCTCTTTTCGGGATCTAAATGAATAAGACAAGCTAAGCGATTTATCTAGTGATACTTATTTATTCTACTTAGAATGCTTCACGTTTAAGAACAACAATCTCTTGGTGTTTATAGTTCATGCTTGTTTTTCTTTCGGGATACAAATGAAGGAAGTCCTCTCACAAGGTTGAGAAATCTCTACCTTACTTGTATTAGTCACATCCTTGCTACTCACCCTCTTGGATAATTGGTGACATAAATTGGCCTTAGAATCTAGCTCAGCTGACACACTAAGCGGTATGAATAAATATTACTTATTGAGAACACATCATAAACTTAAACTACAAATAACATAAAGATAGATGAACATTAGAGGCATGGATGGATTGAAAAATGTATAAAGATACATTGTATTAAAGAATGAAGGTCTTCGGCTAATGTACAATATAATTGAATACAATGTAAAGAAATAGTAAAAGGGAAAAGGGAAGAAACTGAAATACAAGTTAGTGGGAATATAGAAGGGGCTCTTCTCCCCTCAAACTCTAAGCTTTTGTGTTACAATCTGGTCGAAGAAGATGGAGGAATGTTGTGCACACGGTGGTTAGGCTAATTCTTGCCACCAACTCTTTAGGCTTTGGCCTATGTAGGGCCCCTTGCCCATACATGCATGTGTTCCTTGATGAAAGAGGAGGATTTATATAGACAACTGTTGGGTGAAAAGCTTCTATTTCTCTGATTCTGCCAAGCTGAAAGTAGCATACGGTACGTCACATCATTTCTAACTACTGTTCTTATCTTCTAACGAATCTTCCTCGCGTGTTGACGTAGATCCTTGCCCAAAAATTGTACTTGTTAGACAGGTTCTTCTTGCATAACTACTTGGTCTTTTCACTTGGTTTTCTTGTGAGCACCTCTACGATTCACTAGCTCCTTCTTTTATTCATTATCTTGCATTTAGATATTGTAAATCACGTAAAACAGGCATAATGCTTATATTTTTCTGAATATTTATGTATTTACAATAGAAGCTACGTGGTTTGACCTTTTTCATATCCGTTTTGGCCTCGTTATTCAATATAAGAGGCTTTAATATCGGGTATTTCTACACGTTATTAGTTTTCTACTAGGTACACAACTTTGCTCCACATCAAAACTATCCTACTTTTTATAGTAGTTTGAACCTCAACCATTTTTAAAATTTTTTTTTAGGAATTGCCATAAATAGCAAAAGATTGAAACTATTCAAATGAACTATAGGGAATTTGATGATCTTGTTACAGTTTGTAAATACTTTCAATTTCTTTGCCATATTTAAAAATGCCCCTGATTTTTTTTCATCTACCCTATTTTTGTCATTAGTTTGGAAAAGAACATTATTCTTGAACTTTATCCTAATTCTAAGCCTTTGAGCCAATTAAATCGTTCAATGAAAAATAAAAAAAATATTATCAAACTAAATTAGGAATTTCTACACAACCTAATATAAATATACTTAATTACACAATTGCAATCTAATGAGTTATTATTTTACACAAAAATGTGGTCTAATTTAGTTTTTCAGCTCATATAGCACTATATATTTGAAATTTCTAGATCTCAATCAGTTTATATTTGATAAGCATTTGAACAATACAATTTGTATAATATTTCATCTTAGAACAATATATTTATGTATATTTATATTTTCTTAATACTTGTGAGCACCGTGGGTGATCACTTTTCATCTAAGAAAAATAGAAGAAAACAAAGAAAATAAAGAAAATTTATCCAAAATTTTCAAGGTTGACCAGCATCGAGTAGAGGTTGATTTGCGGCGTTAGTCAAAGTTTGTTGTCAAAAGTTCGTTGGTGGAATCATTGAAAATGGTGGTTAAAGATTGACTATCGATGGTCAACGAAGGTAGTGTTCAAAAGTTGGTCGACAAACTTCTCAACCCTTGAAACAAACACTCTCGTAGGGTTGAAGAGTAGTAAGGGCTACCACTACACCCATTCCACACTTAAGCCCAAACATGTTTAGTATTTATTTATTTATTATTTAAATTATTTAAAATTTCTTCATTTATACTCTAGTTTTTTTACTAAATAGTATATACTCACTTTCCATCCATATTGTAAATTAGTTTGATACTACAAACATCATCGTATTCTATAAAACTAAAAATGTAACTTAATTACAATTACAATTAGAAATTTAGACTATAACCACCTAGCCCAATACATGTTTGAAGATCCTTCATGGGTTTTCAACGCTCTTCCATGTGGTATTTGCTTTAAATCTTCACAGTATGGCTAGGTCCTCTATATAGGTTTTGCAGAGGTTCTCCATGGACTTCTAGAACTTCTGTGATACTACTAGGTCTCTACAAAGGTCTTCATTTGACTCTATGAGGTAATGCAAAGTTCCTTCATGGCACACTCTAAGACATTCGTAGGTCCTTCGTAGTATTTCATGAGTCTTATAGAGGTTCTCTTTGAGTTTTCTATGTTATTGCTAAATCACTGTACTGTTAGATCCTCTATGGATCCTACAAAAGTCATCCATGAATCCTCTATGGTACTGCTATGACCTCATGGTATTAATGTGGTCATCCATGTGCACAATCATGATCTTGAAAAGTTACTAATGCAATATCATCAAAATTCTTCAAAAGATAATCTTACGTGCGGTTATTTATGATAAATTATCTATTCAAAGATTCTAATGAATTATCTATCAAAATCTTTAAATAGATGGTGAATAAGGTTGAAATGTAATGACTCAAAAAACTTAATTGATGTTTACATGTGGAAGAGTAAAAATAATGTATTTTTTCTGGGGTAAAATTTTATCTCTATGGATTTTTCGAAGTATAGATTTTGATAAGATGGTTAATAAAGTATATGAATAATGTAATTTATTTTTCTCTACTATATTTTTTTTACATTGTTTTTTAGTAGGTTTTTAACAATACATGTATTCTATACACAATGGATGTCTAAAAGTATTATAAGTATTCAAATTAGATGTACTATCACACCCCTCCCTAGCAACCCCTCTAGTCAAAGGAAGAGGTGTAAAACCAACATATGTAAACTCTCTTGTGACACATACTGACCTTCTAATATTGAGTACTTTACTTTCTGCAAAGATAAGTTTAATAGAATTTTGGTAAAACTTCTTGTAAAAACACAACAGAAAGCTTGTAACACATACAGTAATAAAACTTGTTTTAATACAACTTAACCGTACCAAACTCTTATACAACTCATACATACATATAGTACATAAGTCCACTGTGGGCTATGACAAACTGAAACCTGCTAGACAAACTGGACGACTGGCAGCAGTAGGCTCAACTATGGAATCACGATCATTATCTAAAAAATGAAAATATTTTGAAAGAATGAGCTAAAAGGCTTAGTGAGTGATTGACTAGCTTTAAAATGTAAACATTTAGTTTAAACTTTATTTCTGAATTTTATAAAGCATCATTTTAATTTAAACTTAAAAAAAAACTCTCTTGTTATACTTCTTCTTACTTTTCTTTACAACTCATCTAACCTCGTTGTGGTGGAATTTAATAGACATAAACAATGATGATCTTAATGAGTTGTGGTTTTAGCTGACTCCATTGTGGTAGAAGTTATTCGATACAGACAACGATCCTCTTGTTGGAAAACAAAGCATAATTGATATAATCAATACTTAACTTATGAGGTACAATAGCTGATCTAGTTCTTATTGAAGTGGATTCTAAGCATGTGATAGTAGAACTTAATCGCTGCTATAGTGACCCAAAACTGTAGTCCATTTACTATTTGCATATCAAAATTATACTATCTTGTGATACTCAACTCATCCTTACTATTATTATCTCCTCTGATGAGATTAACTTGATCTATGTATGTCTAGGGTTAAAAGGTAATGCAAAAGCATGCTTGTAAACTTATAATAAACTTCTATAAAACTACTTGTAGACATATTTTAACTTTCATAATGTCATGCTTGGTTATTTACTTACTAATTTTGAAGTAATTTCATGTTATGTTTGGACTCATGCTTGTTCTATTTCTAGCTTTGTTTTGAGAACTTGTTTAAACTTATGTTTGAAAATACCTAAGAAAACTCATACTTAGAATAGTATCATGTTTTACTTTTCTTTAGTGAAAACATGTTAACTAGCTTATACATTGATAAAACATACTTATGCTTAGCCCTTCAGTAAAATCTTTTGTTCTTAACTGGAGTGTTTTAACTAAAACTCATACTCTACAAATTTTTAGTTTTCCTAAGCATTTACTAGAACTTAAGCTTGTACTTAAAACTAGTTCTCATGCTAATTAAATCAAGATCTTAAACTCATTTTATCACTCATAGTTTTAAGTTAAACCTTTTGTCCTTATGGCCTTGCTCAATTTTTTCTTGACCTGCAATTAGAGAAATAAATCCCTAATTAACCATCTTCATTCTTAAATATTCCAAACTTAGCCTAAAAATCACAAAACAACAAAAAATGGCTTATTTTAACAATAAGGCATGGGTTGCCACATGGCTGGACGATGAGCATGCTACATGCTCGTGCTAGCCTTACAAGCCTCATGTCATGCACCTACTATGTCTGCTAAACCTTGTCGTGTGCTTGTTCCTTGTAAGCATAAGGCTTGCGCGTGAGCCTTGTCGCACAGCCCTGGCACGCCAAGCCTTGTTTTCTAGCTATATGTTGGGCTTGCTAGCTTCCACTGCTCAACATATCACACTACAGTTCGCACGCCTTAGACACCCTTTTTCACTCACAACTTCCTAACGCTTAGCCAAAGCCCCTTGTAACTGCCTGAATGCTCAAACCTCCTATGTAATTCCAAAATCTAACTTTAACTTCAAAAGTTCATAACTCAAAATTCATTCATCAAATTAAGAAACTTCCTTCTATAAACTTATTTGTTATCCCCTTAGCTATCTTACCTAAATTTATATTTTACCAAAACGTCATGTATTTCCTTGGTTGGAATCAAACTTTTGAAGGTTGCTCCAAACTCCTTCTAAAATTGACCTTTTGAGCTTCTCTTCAACAAACAGAGTTCTTCCTCACTTCCTTTCTTTCCGACAAAAATTAGACTGTCTTAGAGTTCTTTTAAAGACGAAAATGATAGCACTCATTGCTTGAAGTTGGCTTATATAAATAGTCTTGCATGCTTTCAACTTAATAGCTCCTACTTGAAAAAATTTAAAGTTAATGCATGGTTACTGTAATGTCCCAAAATTGCAAGTAATTCTTACTTAATTATTTGGAATTATTTGAATTAATTTCAGTTATTTGACTTAAGAAGATATTGATGTTTTTTATGTGGAAAATTGTTGTTTTGTGTTGGACATTTGGAAAGAAAAAAGAAGGAATTTTTAGTAAAATTGAATACTATAATTTAAAATCCAATAAACTAAGGTTCCAAACCTATCTTAAGTAAACTTGAGCTTTATGTTGAGACATAAACGTGAATCAAGTTCGAGTATATAGCCTAAATAGTCTACAATATATAAATAAGGTTAGGTGCCTTATTTTGAGGATACTATGGATGGATAGGTTATTTCATGGGTAAGATTTAGTGGATAATTAGGGACATAGGATGCAAGATGAAATTAACTCTTGGCCGCTTTAAAGTCAATAGATATGTTATTCCCTTAAGTACTAAATCTAAGTCTTGAACAAGGGGCCTCACCCTTTCATTGGCCTGAGAGGGATTTGATTTATAGGTTGGACTTTAAACCAAATGTTCAATAGTGAATTAGTGGAACTTAAAAAACAAGATTGAATTTTTGGGATAAAAGGGTAATTTTGTGCAACTATGAAATTTAGTGGAACGACCCGTTAGTTAATGAATGTTGATTAGTTTAGTCTAGAAGAGTTTAGCTAGTTAAATTTGAATTGTTGGAGTCCATGATCTACCATTAGGTTCCCTTGCTAGCTCATATGGAATAAAGTTAGACCATTGTGCTGGATTAATTCAAATTGTTCGAATTAGGTAAAGAGTAAAGAGAGAAAGTGACAAGTATATGTGATATAATGGTCGATTTTTAGTTTAGAGAATTTTATGTTTAAAAGTGATTTAAATATCAAGACTATGAATATGAATTAATATTCAAAAGCTTGAAAATGATAAAAATGGTCAAAGTTGTAAAAAGTGAAAATGTTGACTTTTTTTATTTTGAGAAGTCAAACTTTGACCGACTATAAATTCAAATGTGATTTGAATTTGAAAAAGTGAATGTGGATTCAAGCTCGGGAGGTTAAACTTAGTCAAGAAGGGGAAAATGGTAAAATTTCTAACTGTTGACTTTTTGGTCAAAATTTGACTTTGACTTGAATGATGAAATGACCATTTTACTTATGTTAGTTGAAAAGTCTAACATTTTTTTTTTGGATAATCTCACTAACTCTTGGTGGACTATGTGGAGGCTCATGGTGATGATACCAAGCCCACTAAGAGTTAATGGAGGTGTAAGGCTTTACTGAGTTTAAACATGCAATAGTTGCCTGGATTTCATCTATTTAAAGGGTTGATTTTCACATTCAAAATTTTTTTGACACTTTAAAATATTTTTCCTTTGAAATTAATTTCTTAAAATCAAGTTTTTCCCCAAATACTCAATTGTAACTCCAACCTCCAAGTTTCATATCTCTCTCAAATCCTTCACTCATTGGGTCTCATAACCCGATTGTGAGTTTGGAGAATAGTAGATCAACATAGTGGTGGTATGGTTCAAGTTCATGAAAAGAATCAAGCAAATTAGGAGCTACAAAGGTATAATCACTAAACCCTAATATAATTTTGTTGCACGTGTCTACCGTATCCTATTAGAATTTATGTCATAAAACTCATAGTTTGTAACTTAAAATAATACTCCATTTAATATAAAGTGGTTATTGAGGATTTATTAGTAAAAATTGAATACTACAATCTTGAATCCAATAAACTAAGGACCCGAGGCTATCATGAGTAAACTTGAACTTTGTGTAGAGACATAAACATGGATGCACCTTGTTCTGGGGACATTATGGATGTGACCCGCTTTATAGCTAATATAAATAATGTGATCCTAAATCGTTCATGTGGAGACATGAAAGTGGGAACATCATATGTAAAGAGTTTACATAAGATTGGAACCATGAAATAGTCACTTTTATGTTATAACACCGTTGACTGTATAAAATTGACTATTTCAATTATTGATGACCTAAGTAACTTAATCTTAATCCTAAGTTAACTATGAACTTCTTTTCAAATGAAATTATCTTTCTATCTATATAGGTCAGGGTATCTCAACAACATTGGCTCAATAAGCCTTCCATTTTAAAGGTAAGATTGGGTGGATGACTAGGGACATAAGGTGCAAGATAAAATCCATTCCTACCCGCTTTAGGGTTAGTAGAACAAGTTATTTCCTTAAGAACTGAATCCAAGTCTTGAACAAGGGGCCCCACCCTCTCATTAGCCAAGAGGGATACAGTTTATAGGACCTTAAACCAATTGTTCAATAGTGGATCAGTGAGACTTAAGGAGTAAGACGTAATCTCAAGAGTAAAACGATATTTTACCCAACTGAAGTTACAAACAACCTATGAAGGATTAACTTATGATCATAGTTATATCATATGGACATAAATATATCTATAGGGATGGGAGTGCAACTACGAGATTTTAGTGGAATGACTAGTTAGTTAAGGAATGTTGATTAGTTCGGTCTAAAAGGATTTAGCCAGGTAATCTTAGATCGTTGGAGGTCATGATCTAAAGATCCATTAGGTTCCTCTGCTAGCTCATATGAAATTAACTTAGGATATTATGTTGGATTAGTTTGAAAAGTTTGAATTAGATAAGGAGAGAGAAATTGACAAGTATATATGATATAGCGATTGGTTATCAGATAGAGCTTTATGTTTAAATGTGATTTAAATATTATAAATATGAATGTGGATTCATATTCAAAATCTTAGAATTGATAGAAATGGTCAAAGTTGAAAATTTCAAAATGTTAACTTTTGATCGACTTTATATTCAAATGTGATTTGAATTTTGAAAAAATGAATATAGATTCATGCTCAGGAGGTCAATAATAATCAAGATGGACAAAATGGTAAAAAACCAAAATGTTGGCTTTTAACTTGAAAAAGTCAAAGTTTAAATGATCAAATGACCATATTGCCCTTGGACTAAAATTAGTAGGAAAGTTCAATATTTTGTTGGATAATCCCAGTAACACTTAGTGAGATAAGTGGGTACATGGAATGTAAATACCTAACCCAATAAGTTTCACTAATAGTTAGTGGAATGTTAGGTGTTGAGATTTGATGAGCTAATTACATGCAATTTTGCATGTAATTAAGTTATTTAAAGGTTTTTTTCAATAGTTTGAAAGCTTTTGCTAAATTTTGTGATTTTGAATTATAAAATTATACCAACCTATTTTCTCTCTCAAATCTCAAACCAAAGTTTCATCTCTAATTTTCATCACTCTTTCTTAATTTTCTTCACTTATCGGATCCCACAACTTAGTACTAAGTCTGAAGAATAGTGGGTCAACTCTAATAGTGGTCTCGAATTTGTGTTTGTGAGAAGATTACGAGGATTAGGAAAGCTTCAAATGTATGTTTTCTATTAATCCTAATTTTGTTTAATTAGGGTAATTGATGCATGTTAATTTCTAAATAGTTTAGATGCATTAGGAAAAATTGATTAGTAATTTCGTTGTGCTTGTCTACTGTTTTCCATCTATTTATTCACATGAAATTTCTAAAGAAATTTAATTCGTGGAGTTGTACTTGTGTTGATGTTGTATTTATGTTGATTTGATGCGATGTGATTCGATATCTAGTATTTGATACTCTGATTCTCTCTTAGTTGGATGCATACGCTTAATTTGATAAAGTAAAGCACATGATATTCTTGAAGTTGCAGTCTTGGAAGAAATTTTGTTTAAAGGAACTTCAGTGTTCGAGGGTGGTCGGATTCAGGAGTTAGAGAGTCTTCTGGTTCTTGGGAGAATTCTCTTTAGACCTTCTAGAGTAATTTTTTAGTCCCCCACAAATGAAGAGAACTCTTCTATTTATGGAGTTATCTGGTGAGCTTTATGGGCTTGGGCCTAGTTGGTTAATAAACTAGACCCATGAGCTCAATCATATGTATTTAGGTCATATTTAACATTTGGGCTAAATTAAGCTTTTTTTTTTTTGCTTAATTGAACTTTAACCTAAGTAAATAATATTTGATTGGACTGAAATAATTAACTTGATCCAACTATCATAATGAAAACGTGTGGCAGAATCAGAATGAACCAATTTATGTCTTCAATTTCAATTTGGGACGCATGTCAACTTTTAATTAGTCTCAAATTCAATTATTTGTATGTTTTTCATCAGTAATTTGGTAAATGACGTGACAATTTGTGATTGGTTCAAAATTTCTTATTCAACAAATAATTTGTTAATATGAGATTTCTAGAGAAATTTATTTTTTGGAGTTGAACTTGTGTTGATGTTGTATTTATGTCAATTTGATGCATTGTGGTTCGATCTCTAGTATTTGATCCTCTAATTCTCTCTCGGTTGGATACCTAAGCTTGATTTGAGGAAGCAGAGCACATGATGCTCTTGAAGTTGGAGTCTTGAAAGAAAACTTGCATCTTTAAAGGAACTTCAATCTTCGAGGGTGGTCGACTTTAGAAATCTTTGAGGGTGGTGGACTTCAGGAGTTAGAGAGTGTTCTGGTTCTTGGGAGAATTCTCTTTAGATCTTCTAGAGTAAAGTTTTTTTATTCCCTACAAATGAAGAGAACTCTTCTATTTATAGAGTTCTCAAGTGGGCTTTATGAGCTTGAATCTGGTTGGTCCATGGATCAGACCCATGGGCTCAACCACATGAATTTGAGTCATATTTAGCGTTTGGACAAAATTAGGTTTTTTTTTTGCTCAGTCGAACTTCATACTAAGTAAATAATATTTAATTAGATCAAAATATTTAACTTGATCCACTGTCATAATAAAAACATGTGACATAATCAGAATTGTCAAATTTATGTCTTCAATTTTAATTTGGGACACACGCCAACTTTAATTAGTCTTAAATTAAATTGTTAGTATTTTTTCATCATTAATTTAGTAAATGATGTGGCAATTTGTGATTGGTCCAAAATTTCTTATTCAACCATAAGTCTAATTTAGTCGAACTGCTAAATATGTCCTAAATCCATGTGGTTGAGCTCACGAGTTTGGTCCATGGATCAACCTAGCTCAAGTCTGTAGAGTTTATAGAGAACTTTATAAACATAAGAGTTCAAAAAAATTTTAACTCTAGAAAGTCTAGAGAGAATTCTTCCAACCATAAGACTGCTTAACTCTTGAAGCCAACCACCCTCGAAATTTTTGTTCCTTCGAAGATACAACCTTTCTTCTAAAGCTCCAACTTCAAGAACATCACATGTTTCACTTCCTTAAATCAAGAGTATACATTCAACCAAGAGAGAATCAAATGATCAAATACTAGATAACGAACCACATCACATCAAATCAACACAAATATAACATCAACACAAGTTCAATTTCACGAATTAAATTTCTTTAAAAATCTCGTGTGAACAAGGGGTATTTTGGATTTTTGCAAATTTCTATTTATTGTACTTTTTATTTGTTTTTCCATTTTTTTAAAAAAATCAATAGTTTTGCTCTTTTTTGAAATGACAACTTGTAGATTGTTATTCTTCTAAGTTAGACATTTTTTTTTTCGGATTTTGAAAAACACTCCTAAAGCTATCAATAAGGTGTAACTAGTATTTGTTAATTTAATTTTCAATGCATATGAATTAGGTTTTTTTTTTTTTTTAACTATTTTGTTTTTTGTTTTTAGTTTTTTGAAAACTAAATATATTTTCTATAAGTTTGTTACCTTAATTTCAATGAAGCAAATAGACTTGAGGTTAGACAATGAACCTGCGCCAACTACGTAAAAAACTTTCCAGATACGTAGGTGACATACAATTTGATGTATTTGAAATGGACTTTTTTCAAAGAAAAAGCTAAGTAGCACATCTAATATTTCTCAATACTTCACATATACGTTTCTAACAAAAGATTTTTTTACGCTGACCTTTTCTTAAAAAAGTAAAAAAAAAAAAAAAAACTAACTAATTAACTTAACATTCTATTTGAAAAGCTCATTGCCTCCCTTCAAAAAATAAAAGGAAAAAAAATAATAAGTAAAAAACAGACCCTAGATCCATCTAATGATCTCCATCTTGATGTTGAGTTCCTACAAAGTCTTCTAAAACAAGACCCATTTGAATATCTATAATAATTCAATGAAGAAGTTCTTCATTTATCCTCGCACTTCTACCTCTAATATTATTCTACCACTTTTCATAATTTCCATCACTTTTTTTTTATTGCATTCTATTGACAATCGTATTTCTATATCTCTAATCCTGTTTTTTGTATTAAATTTTATTATTTATATCATATTTTGTTCTAATGTTATTTGTGAATCCGACCAAAGTCCACATCGATTAGATAAATAAAGATAACTATATTTATTGGTACGAAGTCTTTTAAAATGATACAAAAAACAAAGCCATGAAGGTGATATTTGAGAATGGTTAGCCAAACTTAAAAAAGATTTTTAACTACTTAGTGATTAATTTTTTAAATTCAAGAACAGAATGAAAAATCAATTGCAACCATAAAAATGGAATGATGATGAAAGAAGGCGTAAATAGTTACTAGACTTTAATTTATGCATTTCAATTCATTTTTAGATACATTAGAAAGTATGGTATACGTGTAGTAACAAAAAGTCCATACAAAGATCAAATGTCCACATTTCTATGAACATTTACCTCTTTTACAAGAAATGAAGGACAATAATTTGGAGTGAAATTTTTAGAAGTATTTCCAATGTTAGAAGAACAAAAAAAAAACCTGTAATCAATTGTAATCTCTTATTAATTTATACATTTTAGTTTTCTCAGTTTCTTTTTCCCCTCCAAAAAAAATCCTCTGTATTTATCACCGTGATCGAGTTTGCAGATTCCGGCGGGAATTATTATGCATCAAAAAAAGTTTCTTCAAAACCTTAACAAACGCCGTCTTCCCCGTCGTCTTCCTCGTCGTCGCCATCGCGCCGGAAGTCTCCGATAGGTTAAATTCCGCCATCCGCCGTCGCGCCTTTACGATCTCATTCTCCTCCATTTCTGCCGTTTTCATCAACCTAGATCTCCGACTCCTCGACAACTCCTCATTGAAATTCTCCCAAAGCACGTCCATCTTCTCCGCCGCCTCCTCCTCGCCTTTCACTGCCGCATCGCTCAAAAACCTCCTCCTCCTCTGCAACGACGCCGACGGGAACCGATTGCTAATGTCACCGTCCGACGCCGTATCTCTGAAATTCCGATCGCAAGATGTTTGTTGACGGTAGGAAATCGGAGATGCGGACGGAGAGAGACGCCAGAGAGGCGGCGAATCGATGCCGCAGTGGTTGAAAGGCTCTAAGGCGGTAGGGAAACTGAAATCTTCTTCAACTGCCATGGATTTTTTTTTGGATGGAATTGA
>JBBPDI010000002.1:1712212-1724327 GCA_037974545.1 Cucumis variabilis
CATTTATTTCTTAAATTTTCAGAAGTGGGTGTGTTTGGTTTCCAGATGTATCCTTTTAATGTCTAAGTTTTTTATTTAAAAAAAAAGACTAAAATAGTTATTAAGCATCTGCTTGGTTTTAGGTTTTAGGTGTGTTTGGTTCCTAGATATCCTTTAAGTGTTCAAGGTTTTTTTTTTTTAAAAAAAAAAAATTAAATGGACTAAAATACTTATTAAACAACTGTTAGGTTAAGGTTTCAGGGATTTCTAAAAATAAATTATATTTGAGAATAATAAGTTTGAAACTATTGAGAGTGAAAGGTGATTTTGTTTTGTTTGGTCATGTATGAGATATGGTATCCAAATTTTATGAAAAGAAAATATGTTTGTATTTAATTTAATACCATTAAATTGGATTAAATAATTAAACAATAATATTTTCAAAATCATGATAAGTTAAATTATAAATATTTGAAAGATGAGTCATTTGTATTTAATCTTAATAAATACTCTAGGGTTTTTGTATGGATGACCTAGCTTGGGAGTTTCAAATGAAATTTGACTCTTCTTTTGAAAATATAATTTTTTTGGCCTATTGCTTACGTCATCCCAATGTAAATTACCAAAATGGCCGAGCAAATCTCTCCTCTCTTCTCTTGTTCTCTCCCTTGCTTCTCTCTCTCCTTTGGTCTAATTTTTTTTCTCATTCTGCACTTCATCCTATTTAAGATTTTTTTTTTGTCCTTCCTTGGCAGGACAACATTTGCAATGATGAGTTAAGACTGTCTACAAATATCTTTGTTCTCTGCTTTCTTTAAAGAAATTCATTTGTTTCTCAGAAAAAGAAAAAAAAAAATAGGACTCATTTGTCGATGTTAAAAACCCATATGCAACAATTTTTGAAGTATAAACCTTCTTAAAGTTTAGATTTTTTAAATTAAGAAACAACAGTCTTGAAATAAAATTAAATAAAAATAAGAAAAATTGTAATCTACGAATTAAATGAAGAAATTCATCTAAACACGAGGAAAGTGAATTGGGACGAGGAGAGAGAAGAGAGGAACATTAGAACTGCATCGGGAAAATCAAAAACAGAAATGCTTCCGAACCTTTGATGAAAAACAAGGAGCTAGCGTCAAGAGTGAGGTGAGAGGAGCAAGCATTCAGGAGATTAACAAACAAGATAGATTTAGATTGAAAAAAGAAAGGAGGCGTTGAAACAACTACGTTTGTGTCGATGGTGAAAAAAAAGGAAGATGAAAGAAGTTCGACAAAGGAGAAGAAGATTGGAAAAATGATCCATGAAATGGAAGAAGATAGAGAGAATCGAGGGGCGAGGGTTCTAAGGGACAACACAACATTTTTTTCCATCCCTCCCAACCCAAAACTCTATTTTCTTATGAACAAAAGATAAAAGAAACATACGAAGAATCAAAGTGAAAAGATGAAAAGAATTTGTAAACAAAATATTCTAATTCATTCTTCATATATATAATTTTGGGGAATTGTGATAGAAAAAATAATAAAATTATTTAAAAATATAACAAAAGAAAGGAAACTTAAATAGAATATAGAAAGTTTGATGGTAATATATTTTGTAAATAGTTTTAATATTGGTAGATTTTCATAGATATAACAAAATTGGAAAATATTTACGATACGTAAAACAATTTAAGAAAAACCCATTGAGATTGATTATTTTTTCAAAATTTCATATTTGCCTTTTCTAGTTTATAACGATTTTTCAATCCTGATTCCTCTTCTTCCCAATTTTTTCACCCTCTTTTCGAGTTATCCATGTCATGTTTTATATATTTTTCACCTAGATCATTCTTTCTCTTATTTATCATCATTGACAATATTCTTTGTCATCTTCGTCATCAACTTCGACAATCAAGATTGTTTATATTACTCTGTCAATATTGTTGAATTGATCTTGTTTTCGTTGAGAATTCTAAATATTATAGCAAATTAGAACTATTTAGACAGTTATAAAGTTTTGTTAAGAATTCTATCTTTTCATATGAAGATCGTTTATGTTTTTGTTTGTTGTAAGAATTGTAAATTTTATTTTTGTTTCAAATGTTTAGAAGATTTAAGTATTACTGTAAGACATTTTGTATTTCATTATGAAGATCTTTAATTTTATTTCTCACGATCGTTTAGATTGAACTAAGAATTTTATAGTTTATTATGAAGGTCGTTTTTGTTTTTGTTGTTAGTAAGAATTCTGAAGTTTGTTTTTGTTTCAAATGTTTAGAAGTTTTAAGTATTACTGTAAGAATTTTGTATTTCATTATGAAGATCGATAGTTTGAAGTTTTTGACGATAATTTACATTGAATTACACGATCGTTTACCACCATCAACATGATTGCTTACCAATATTAACACGATCACATAACCATAACAAGATGATCTTTTATAATATTCAATATGATCACCAGGATTATGCGATCGTGTACCTATGTCAACATGATCGTTTACTTTATTGAATACTATCGTATAGCTTGTCAAATGATCGTTTACTTTACTCAATACTATCATATATTATTTCATTGCACGATCGTTTATTTATTATTGCATTGTGTATTTATTATTATCGTTTTGTATTTAATTCTTTTATTCAGTGATAAATGTATATCTATGTCTATGTATTTCTTTCTATAACAATTAAATACTTTATTTATTTATTTATTTATTTTTTTACATAGTACAATGTGTATTCCTATTGTTGTTTTTTATGGAGGTCAGTGGAATGAATGTAAAGTTTATGAGAATTACTCAGTTGTTGGAATTTTGGTAGATGTTCGAGGTAGCTTTAGTTCTCTGATTGGTTTAATATGTGAACAAATTCAGTTGGATGGATCAGTAGAATTATTTATTTTACTCGATTTTTGGTGAAAGCAACGTTCAAAATATGGTACCAGTAAAGAAAGACAATGATGTTGCTTGGTATTTCTCTTTTGCTAAAGATGCAACTAGTGTACATCCATTAGTTGCTCATGTAACTATTGATTCTTTGGAAGGTCTTCCTCTTCTAGTGGTGTACAACAGAATGTTGATATGTCATTGAATGTATGTTCTCCTTCTTTTATTTCAAATGATGAAGTTATCAGAGAAATTTCTTATCATGATGATTTGAAGGAAAAAAGTTTATTTGAAAGTAAAGAGTGCTTTCAAAATGTTTTTGCATAATAGTTGTGATGAACAACTTTCAATTTAGAACTACAGTATCAAATTTGAGGTCTATTGAATTTAGATGCTTGCAAGAAGGGTGCAAATGGTATGTTAGGGCATCTCGTTATAAGAAAGCGAATGGTGGATACTACGAAAATACATTTCTGACCATGACTGTTCTTTGAATACTACCCAAAGTAGTCACATGCAAGCTTCTTCAACAGTAATTGACAGTTGCTTGATAGATGATTTTAGGTTCATGTCTATTGATCGTTCCATTCTAAAAGCGATTGTGCATAAGGCTCGTACAAATCTTGGAGTTAATATAAGTTAAAAAAAACTTGGAGGGAAAAAGAACACATAGTAAAGATGTTAAAAGGTGAAGCAGTTGAATCATACATATTGATTCCAAGCTTCTTTGATAAATTGGTTGAATCTGACCCAGATATGATTAGTTTCATATATTGAAATTATATTTATTTGTAGATAGATGAGGATAGACAAATGTCACAGTCTATCTATATAGACAAATATCACAGTCTATCTGTTGTTTTTTATTGGTGCTGATGGAAATTATATTTATTTGTAGATACATGTATTACTTTAGAGATGGATGATAGTGGTCATTTCAAGTTTTACTTTATGACTTTTAGTACATCAATTGAAGGGTAGATCTATCATTTCTGTTGATGACACATTTTTTAAGTGTAAGTTTGATGGCATCCTATTAACAACATCATCATAGGATGGTAACAATAAAATCTTCCCTCTTGCTTTTGCTTTTGTAGATTCTGAAAATGATGTATCATGGACATGGTTTTTTGAGAAGATACAGGGTAGTTTTTCAGAGCAAGCTAACTTAGTCATAGTTTCTGATAGGCATCTTAGCATCCCTAAAGGAGTTTTACGAGTGTTTCCAGATGTAGAGTATGTGCGTGTATAAAACATCTAGTAAGTAACTTGAAACTCCATTTTAAGGATGCACTACTTAATAAATATTTCTTTAGTTGTGCTTATGCCTACATTGTTGATGAATTTGAGTACCACATGAAAAGTATGGAGTCAATTTGTCCAAATATCAAAGATTATCTTAGTAATGTTGGTTTTGAAAAGTGGTTTTGAACATATTCACGAAGACGAAGGTACAGAGTGATGACATCAAATTGTGTAAAATTAAATTTAGTGTTTAAATATCTCAAAGAACTACTTGTAGCTACCATGCTTAGTTCAATTAAGGATGTATCGTAAAAGTGGATTTATGAAAGAAGTAAAGCTGCTTTTGCAATAGAGAGTCGTTTGATTTCTTGGGTTGAGAATGTGTTGCGTTTAGAATATGAAAAGTCAAGTTAACAACATCTTTCTTTAGTTGTGACCAATCAACTATGATTTCTATTTTACAAGGATCTACACTAATGTCTTTAGAGCTGATAATAAAGCCTAGGAAGCATAATTAATGTTCGAAAAAGGAGCATTTTTTTATGTTGATATACAAGGTGTTTTCTTGTAAAATGGTAAATATAGTAATCAAATGACGAACATGAGATACATGGTTTTTACTACAGACAAGAATATCGTCGAAGTAAACAACAAATTTATTAAGAAAAGTTAATAATATTTGATTCATATCGTTGGACAAACCAAATGACATGACTAACCATTCAGAAAGGCCCTCATCAATTTTAAATGTTGTTTTTCCATTCACCCCTGGACCAAATTCGAATTTGATGGTAGCCACTTCTAAGATCTATTTTGGAAAATATGGAAGCTCCTCCTTGTTGGTCTAGAAGGTCAGGTAGTCTAGGGATTGGAAAACGGTCTTTAATGGTAATTTTATTAATGGCTCGACTGTCCACACAAAGTCTCTAAGAACCTTTTTTTTTGTGCAAATAAGGTTAGAACTACACATGGACTAATGCTAGGTTGTATCTGGCCTTTGTCTAAGAGGTTTTGTATTTCATTGTGGAGAGCTTTGTATCCATTAAGGCTCATTCTATAGTGGGGAAGGTTTGGTAAGGACAATTTGATGTTGGATGTTTCAAAGTTGAGGTAAAGCAGTAGGTTCATCTAAAAAGGGCTATAAAATATTGTAGAATTTAGAAAACTTGAGGGTGTAGGTCTTAGTTGGGATGTAAAGTGGAAAATTTTTCTTTGGTGATAAAGGCTATTAAGTAAGGAGTTTTAGGAAGAATCAAATATTTACCTTTGCATCAAATAGGTTTGATAAATCTAAATAAAATGCCAAAAGTTAAAATACTCTAAAGATAAAGCAGAAGCAACATAAACTTTTTCCTATGGCGAGCCACTTTCACTTTTTGTCATTCGCCAACTTTCCTCTACCTCTACCTTTCCCTTTTCTTGAAAAATTAAACATAAAAAGAATGAGTATAAACATATACTCAGTAAGAGACCCACTACTAGTCTCGCTGGGTGTCTTTTAACTTTTCATTAGGGTTTCGTAAGGAAGTACCCCAACTATCGTGCTCTTGAACACACGTTATCTAGTGATCCCCGTAGAAACACATTTGCTTTTCGGTGAACCCTAAGGAGCATCTCAGAGAATCAGGCTGTAAGTGACCCTCTCGAATCACTCATAAAAATTATAAAGGTTATAAAAGTTATATAAGTTATCATAATAGAATGATAGTCCCGTCGAACACACAGTTATAAAAAGGTGGTGATCTCGAGGGACACCAATATAGGTACAACCCTAACAGACAAAGTTAACAGGACACCTCAGTCTATAACATGTAGCATACCATAAATCTCATAACTCATTCAGAACATATCTCATTCATAACATTTCTCATTTCTCATTTATAACATACTTCATTCATAACTTCTCTCGGTCATAACATACCTCATATTTATACCAGTCATCTCTAACAGTCACATTATGCATCCTAGCTACATTAATGCATAATAAGGAAAAACATACATGTAAACTCTTCAATCTACTGCGAAGGTCTAATAGTAGAATTTCTTACATCAAGATTTTCTTAACAAAGTTTAATTGTAACGGAAACAATTCGAAGCTTTTCAACCAGAAAAATCCTAGACCAGGTGAAAGAAGGCTCATGGCTTGGCTAAGCAAAAAGGAGAAGGGTGCTCGACTCAAACGGCTAGTTCACCTGTGCAACTTGAATGTGTTACTTTGTGAGCAGACGGCTTGATGAAGAAAAGATCAGCTTAGTCTAGTATAGCTCGTTCGATGGTTACCGAAGACAGAGAAGGACGAACGACACCAATAGGAGACAGAAGATGATGGGGAGAACACGACAGAGACAGAAGATAGTGCGGCAGATGCTTGCAAGAACGATCGAACGAAGATGGTGACTTGCGACGACAGCTTGACAGAAGCGTGTACTGACGACCAGGTGCAACTTGGTTCTCTCACAATGGCTGTGCGATGGAGGATGATGACCTGAAGCGAAGATGATGCAGCGACGATGAGCTTCCCTAAGGTTTGCTTGGATAAGGAAGATGAATAGTGTGGGAATAGTGTGCACGAAAAACGAGAATGGCTATTTAATAATAATAATAAATAGTATTATTATTATTTCCCTTTTCTTTTTTTTTTCTTTTTCATTTTAAAAAAATAACTCATAACTCATTTTCTCTCTCCTCAATAAATACCTTCCATCCAATCACTCTTCTCTTTTTCCCACTCTATAATATCTTTACTTAATTAATTATATTATCTCCACAATATAATTATTCTTAACTTCCATAACTATATATACATGTATATACATATATAATTAACCAATATCATTCACTTTTCATCAAATCCATAACAACATAAAAATTTTCAATTAATTAAATATTTTTAATAAATATTTAATAAATCTTAATTTCCACAAGTTCGAAAAATTATCACAAAAAAAATAACACCCAACTAATTCCAACGTAATTAATAGAACGAAGATAATTTGATTTAAAATTACCTTAAATTTTGTGTGTTACATGTCCTTTTCCAGGAGTTCATTTGCAGTAGTTTACCTTGTCAAATTTTCATCCAGATTGAGATGCTAACTTCTGTTCCAACGCATTGTTCATAATAAATGTAATGTTCCGAAAATTGAGATAATTTTTGAGTTAATTATCTTAAGTTTTATTTAATTTATTGGATATTATTTGGTTCCATTTAATGGAAATTATTTAGTTTTATGAAAATTAAAATTTAATAAAATAATTTTACGTGTTTATTTAATTAAATTTGAGGATTAGAAATTTTAGAGATTTGATAATTATATAATTATTTAAGGAAACAATATTGTAATTTGGAAAGATTATAAAGATAAATTAATTATTGAAGATGGATTTTTGGAGAGAAGATATTTATTGAGAAAAAGAAGGAAATTAATTATATTTTGAAAAAATATAATTATTTTGATAAAAGTAGGGGTGAAATCGAGTTGGTTGGGAGACATTCTCAACCCAACCTATATTTTCGGGTTATTTGGGTTGACAACCCGAATTTAGTTTCTAACTCAGCCCGTAAAATATGGGTTGGGTTGTCGGGTTGTATAGATTTTTTTTCTTTCTTTTCTAGTTACATTTAAATCAGGTTGTATAGGTTTGTTACATTTAAATTTCAAACATACATAATTCAAAAATTACCCATAAATGTTCATGAAGTTCATTTTTAATAATAAATTAATAATAAAGTTCAAGATACAGTTAAATATAAATTTGAAGTCCGTTCAAGCATTCCAAGCATTCAAATTTGTTCTGAAAATTCAAAAAACATACAAAGTAAGTAGTTAAATATATAAAATAAACAAAATGATTAAAATACAGTATCCAACTTAGTAACTTACTATGAAAATTGGCAACCCATAGATCATGTTTGTGACGTGACAAAAGACTTGATACTATCTAAAAACACAAAATAAAATTATAAGTGTCATACAACTATATAAGTATACAATTTTCAATAAAAATAAAAGAAAGTTAGAGACTTACTGTTTTCAATTTTTTTCACAAATTTTCATTTCTTCAAGCTTTGGACAAAGATCCAATAAGGTTGTTTTGCCACGAATCCAATTTTGTATACAAATCAAAGTTTCTACTATTTTGGGTGTTAAGGAACTCCTAAAAGAATCCAAAATCCTTCCTCCATTACTAAATGCATATTCAGAAGCCACAGTAGACAGTGGAACGGCAAAAATATCTTGAGCAATTTTTGATAGAATTTGATATTTAACCCCGTTCAATTTTCACCAAGTTAGAACATCAAATTGATCATTTAACTCCTCACAAGGCTCAGATAAATACCGATCAACATCATTCCTCAATTCTAAAGTATTTCGTTCTTGTCTTCTTCTCTTGTAGCGTGATAATACTCTACAACCCACGTGAGTTTCCACCGTAGTTCACTAACTTAATAGTCTTAAACTATCACTTGATTCTACTTGTTCACAAACAACATCTTGATCACTCAAATCATTGCGAAAGGCAGAGCTATCAACTTGTGATTTGTAACAATTGTACAATCGCATCAAATAAGCTTCAATCTCATCAACAAGAACTTTAACCATAACATAATCATGTATACTTTCAAAGCAAATGCCAACATAGTCCAATTTATATCGAGGGTCAAGCACCACAACTAGAAATACAAGCTTGTTAATATTCTCAATTGAACCCCAATACTTGTCATACTTTGACTTCATATTTATAGCCATATTACGTAAAATAGAATTATATTCACTACTCCAACCAATTAAAAGATCAGTAATCCCCCACATCTCATAAAAAAAGGAATTGACAGTCACATATAAAGAACTACTAATCTTATTAGTGACATTATAGAACACCTTAAAAAACATGACAAACACTTCAACATTTTTTCAATCAGAATTAGTTGGTGGCTCATTCCTCTTCTTTCCATGTTCATCTTCTGAAAAATAGTCTTGATAATCCAACTCTTCTTCCTCTAATATTTGAAAAGCTTTTTCAAACTTAAGTGCATGCTCAAGCATAAGATAAAAAACTAAGGTTAGATCACCCAATCACCCACAACAAAATCACTGCAAGACAACTAACAATAAAATCACAACAAGACAACCAACAATAAAATCACAAACTCAATATAATCACAGCAAGACAACCAACAATGAAATCACAAGCTCAATAGAATTATGCTACTGTCAATATTTCAATATTTATGCTATTGTCTCAACAAATTCAAAATAGAATTATGCTAATGTCAACCTTCAATACTTGTGCTATTTCAATATTTATGCTACTGTCAACATGCTACTGTCTCAACAAACTCAAAAAATAAATATGTATTGTCAACATACTACTGTCTCAACAAACTCAACATGCTACAAACTATTAAAATAGAGCTATTGCAAAGGTGTATCATTGTGAATTTATTACTCAAAAAATAATATAATAAAATAAATTTCCCGTTTCTTCTTCTTTGCACGCTACCCCTCCCGCCCCCATCTCTTTCTCCTCATTCTTCCTTCCGCATGCCCTATCCAGCCATCACCTCCTCCTTCTTTTTTGTTCAGTCTGCACCACTGTGGATAACTTCCCTATCCGTCATAACCCCTTCTCTCCTCTCTTTTTAGTCCGACTTGAACTCAGCCACCACAAACTTTTTTTTTTCTCTTCTCCTTTTCGATCGAGAAAGCCCAGCCGCCCACCGTTCGTGTAGGTGCACCAAAAAGTTACGATTTTCGGCGCACCTCTTTCCATCAAACCGAGCCACTATACACAATGATTATATAGTTGTCTGTTTGATGTGTTGTTATGTTACTGACTGACGTTGGGCTAAAATGGAATAGGTTGACTGTTAGGGTACTAAGTGAAAGAATTACATGTTGAGGTAGTTGAATTGTATTATGGATGACTAATAAGATGTTTAAAATGGACTGAGAGGAGAATTGTTAGTTCTTCTATTGAGTATTATGTCTTGGAGGTGTCCTACGGAATCACCACTTATTGTGCATCATTCGGGAGCATTAGACTGATATGTGTTTCTGCAGAATGCTAGACTGATTTATGCGTCCTTTGAGGCGTTAGACTGATAATGTGTATTCTACGGGACCACAAGACTATGACTGTGCAGGGTACCCCAATAGGAAGTTAATAGTTTATTTTTCTCCTAACGGGACCGGTAGTGGGTCTCTTACTGGGTATGTTTATACTCACCATTTTATGTTTAAATTTTTCAAGGAAAGGTAACAAGGGAGGCAAACCGATGAGGGGTAAGAAGGAGCCGTGATTGCCATAGGGGGTGTCCTTCAAACTGCTTCTGCTGATTGTCTATATTTTGTTGGTTTTCCTTAGTAGTTGGAACTGTTAGGGGTTTTCTTTTCACGATTTAACTTCTTTTGATATTTAAATTGAACTTTCAAACTTTGTTTTAATTTGGGTCTGAACCTTTTATAAATTTTTCTTATCGTTGTGAAAATTTCTTTTAAACTTATCTGATTTTAATGTTAAGATTGAGTCTAGTATTCAAGTAACAACCTCAGTTAAGTTCAAAAAATTGGGTCGTTACAGTTGGTATCAAAGCCTAAGTTTTAGGTTTTATAGATTGACTTGTGATGTAAGTCTACGTTTTTGTGTCCCTATGACTAACACAATCCTTCATCACTCGTCAGGTACACTTTAATGCTTTATGTATATGGGTTTATTAGCATGACCTTGCCTAAGTTAAATTAGACTGTGTGAAGTACTTTGTTGTTAAGACTAAAAGGATTTTTGGTGGACATTAGGAATATGCCGCTAAAGAGAGGTGTACGTAGGGGTGGTCTTAGAGGTCGAGGCCGAGGTAGAGGAGTAGGGCATCGTCGACTTGCTGAAGGCCAAGCTGACCAGCATGTTCCTGCTGCATCTGTTACTCACACAGATTTGGCTGCTCTGTCTGCTCACCTGGAGCAGAGATTCACAGTGCTCCTTGTTGCTGCTATGGCTCAGAAGCAGCCTGCACCTGCAGTTCCTCCTGCCTAGGGGCTGGCTGTACAGCAGCCACAGGTTGTACCAGATCAGCTCTCTGATGAAGCTAAGCATTTGAAGGATTTTAGGAAGTACGATCCTCAAACTTTTGATGGATCACTAGAGGATCCGACTAAGGCGGAGTTGTGGTTGTCCTATGTGGAGACCATCTTTAACTATATGAGATGTCCAGAAGAGCATAAGGTGCAGCGTACTGTCTTTCTTCTCAGGGATAGGGGTGTTATTTGATGGAGGTCCACTATGCGTATGTTGGGTAGAAATTTGAATCAGATTACTTGGGACTAGTTCAGAGATTGCTTTTATACCAATTTCTTCTCTGCTAACCTTAGAGATGTAAAGAGCCAGGAGTTCTTAGAATTAAAGTAAGGAGAGATGACAGTTGAGGAGTACGATCAGAAGTTTGATATGCTATCATGTTTTGCCCTTGAACTTGTTGGTAATGAGCAGGCCAGAGCTGAGAGATTTGTTAGAGGATTGAGAGATGAGATCAGAGGGTTTGTGCGAGCACTTAAGCCATCCACTCAGGTTGAAGCACTACGCCTGGCAGTGGACATAAGTATTCGTAGGGATGAGGTTTAGTCAAAGAATATTGATAAGGGAGCACCGTTTGGTAAGAAGAGGAAAGCAGATCAGAAGTTTGTGGAAGTTCCTCAGAGGAACTTGAGGTCAGGTGGAGATTTTCGCCATTTCCAGCAGACTCCCATTGGGGCAGGTGAAGCTGCCAGAGAGAAACCGTTGTGCAACACTTGTGGAAAGCGCCATCTAGGTCGCTACTTATTTAGGACCATGATTTGCTTTAAGTGTAGGCGAGAGGGGCATACAGCTGATCGTTGTCCTTTGAGATTTACTGAGACTGGGCAGAGTAGTCAGGGGGTGAGAGCGCCATAGCAGAGCAAAGTATTTGCCACCAGTAGATTTGAGGCTGAGAGAGCTGGCACAGTTGTGACAAGTACGCTACTAGTGTTGGGGCATTTTAGATC
>JBBPDI010000002.1:1753165-1763912 GCA_037974545.1 Cucumis variabilis
GACTCTCCATCATTTTCCCTCCAGATTTGTTTATTGAAAAAATTATTAATTATGGTCCTGAACACATTTATTTTATTCTGTTTTACTCCTTCAAAGTATAAGATGAAATAATGAGTCTTACAAACTTACTACATTAGACTATGGTTTAAAAACTTTAAGACCTCTAAACTTAAATTACAAAGTCTTGTCGGCCTTCTCGCTTCTCTTGCCTAAGTGGAAACTTGAAATATAAGCTTAACGCTTAGTAAATGACGTCTTAGGAAAACATTTGGGAAACACAAGTACAAGCGTAAATTCATTTTTGCAAGATCAATTTCATAAAGCATCATCATGCCTTAAAAATACTAAACACCACATTATCCTCTACTTATTCCTTTGGCTAGGACATTGGACCATTCCAACACATAGACTACTATGACGACAAGTATTATCATCAACATTCCTTGGAGATTTACAAGTTCAATTCAAGTTGCTCAGGCGGTTAGTTTGAATGTGGACATCTAAACGCATCCGTCCACCTTTTCATCGCCATGTGGACCTCTCATCGCATGGTTGCCTTCCCTCTTATGTGCACATAATAGTTAGCTCATGATAAGAATAAAGTTAATAGTTTACTCGTATACAAACACTTTATGCAAAGTATCATAAAATAAAATTACTTTAACTAGAAAACATTTCAACTTGAAAACATACTTCTAAATGGTCATATGCATTTCTTATAAACATAAAGAAGATTTAGTTTATTCATGCATTTAACTGTACATAGCATAACACGACTTTGAAAGAAAATTTTAGAAATATTTTCAAATAGGTGATTTTAAAGAAAAAAAACATAAATTTTTTTTATGAAAAGGTGGAGGTTTGCCAATTTTAAGCTCTTGACGTTTTTTAAACGTCAAGTAATATGTATTGTTCGACCTCGACGTTTTTATCTATTAAATTCTTGACGTAAAATGTCAAGAATTTTTATGAAAATGCAGAGGGGAGGTAATTTTTAAAAATTTTTTTAACGTTTTTTAAACATCAGATGAGATACTTTTCTTGACGTTTTAAAATATTCAAGTTTATTAAATAATTAAAAAGAAAATAAAATAAACACGTGCGAGGATTGTAGAAAGCCCTAGCAAAAACAATGCTTTTCTTCACGCCTCTTCCTTTGAAAATGAAATCTTCATCATCCTTCATGCCTCTCCTTCGAAAAAAAACATCATTCGTCGTGCTCGGTTCAAAATCGCTGCTAGGGAAGAACTTCATTTATATTTTGTTTGAAATTGTTGCCTGATACGCTCAAAAACGAAACAAAATCATCGCCTGATGCATTTGTTGTGCTTCCTTGTTCACGACCGTCGTGCTTCCTTGTACCACACCATAGCGCTTCCCTATTCACAACCACTGCACGAATTAATTACACGAAAGCGCAATCTCTTCATGCCAATCTCTTCACACCCGTTCTCTTCATTTTGAAACATCCTTGAATGTGTTGAAAACTTGACTTGGCATGCTAGTGAAAGAATTGAGGATGATAAGTTACGACATCTAAGCAGAGACTCTCCACCATGGAAGTTAGTAGACTTTAAATGGTCAGACTTCGATTTTGAGTCCAAAATCTTTGTTTAGCATTGTCAGTCAATGCAGTAAATCCTCATGGTGACATGAGTTCTAAATACAATTGTTAGCCAGTAGTGATGGTTATTTATAATCTTACACCATGGTTTAGTATGAAAAGAAAGTACATGATGCTACCAATGCTAATTTCAAGGCAAAAACAATTAGGGGATGATATAGGCACATACGTACTTAGCACCACTAATTGAAGATTTAAAACTTTTATAGGAAAGTGGTGTTGAATTTTATGATGCTTATCGAGAAGAACTATTCAACTTAAGGTCTTTTTTGTTGTGGACAATCAATGAGTTTCCTGCATATGGTAACCTTAGTGAATGTTGTATGAAAGAGTATAAGACATATCCAATTTGTGGAGATAATACAAATTCTATGAGGTTAAAGTATGGGAAGAAAATGACATACCTAGGACATCAAAGATTTCTAGCACACAATGTTGTGCTGACGACAAAAGAAGTTATTTAATGGTAAAAAAGAACTTGGTACAATTCCAGAACCACTTTATGGGGGAGGATGTGTATTTAAAATTGAAAGATCTTGAATTTCTAAGCGGGAAGAAGAACCATAAGAAACTGTCAATGAACAGAAGTGAAAAGATTTGTTGGAATAGATTATCTTCCTTTTTTGAATTTTCATACGGAAAAGATATTCATGTCAGACATTGTTTAGATGTGATGCACATTAAAAAAATATTTTATGAATATCTTAGGTACGCTTCTTGATATTCCTAAGAATAGTAAGGATTGGTTGAATTCTAGACACGATTTAGTTAATCTAAAACTTTGACTAGAGCTTGCCCCAACAATAGTGAAAAGAAAATATTCATTCCTCCTGCGTATTATACTCTTACAAAGGATGAAAAATGATGTGTTTTGAAGATTTTGTTTGAAATACAGGTTCTTGAAGGTTAGTCTTCCAATATTAAAGACCTTATGTCAATGACATATTTAGAACTTAATAGTTTAAAATCTCATGATTCTCATGTGCTCATACAACAATGGTTTTCCATTGCGATAAGATCGCTGCTACCGAAACATATTCGTTATGCTATAACTAGGTTGTGCATATTTTTCAATTCTGTATGCAACAAGGTATTAGATGTGCAACAATTAGACAAGTAGAAAAAAAATATTGTGGTAACATTGTGTTTATTTGAAAAGTATTTTTCCCCTTTATTCTTCACAATCATGATTCATCTCACAGTACACATATCTAGAAAAGTCAAACTTTGTGGCCCTATATATCTTTGATGGATGTATCGCTATGAAAGATTCATAAAGGTCATCAAAAACTCCGTGAGTAATAAATATTGTTAAGAAGGTTGTATTGCTAAAAGTTATTTAATAGAAGAAGCTGTTGAATTTTGTATTGATTTCTTATCTAGATTAGATCCCATTGGGCTTGGGACTTGCAAGTCACAAGACCGTTTAGACACTTCAAATATTGGTAGACCATTGTCCATGGGACTTCTGTTCAAACCTGAACAATAACTTCTACATCAAGCTCATCGATATGTCCTAAAATATACAATTGATGTCCAACCATATACGAAGTAAGTTTATTCATTGCTTTCTTGATTGTTTCATTGACTTTTATTCAATTAATATAAATATATTACAATGTTTGAATGATGACTACAAAGAAAACATATGAAGGCTTTGCAACTGCAATATTGAAATAAGTCTAAAAATCAGAAATGACTTCAATAGGAACATAATCAAACTTTTATACAATGGCTACGAGAAGAGGTATAATGTTGTACCTAGTAATTTAGTTACACATGTTATGTGTCCAACTTGAAATAAGAATTCTCGTGGTAGGTATCAACTGAGCTTAAAATCAGAAATACTGGAGTTTCAGATAACTTAAGGTAGATTGCTCATGGCCCTCATCTTTTTGTTATTAGTGGTTATGCAATAAATGGATGTCGCTATCACACAAAATCTTGTGATAAGGATCAAAGTGTACAAAATAATGGAGTTAGCTTAGTTGCAAAAACAATGCAAGTATCTAGGTCTAAAGATAAAAATCTTGTAATTGGAGATATGTCATTCTATGAATGTGATACAAGAGATATGGGAACTCAATTATAATACATTTAATGTTTCTATGTTTAAATGTGATTAGGTTCAGAACAATGGCGGTGTTCGGATCGATAAACTTGATTATATTTTGGTTGATTTAAATAGAGTAGGACACAAGTCGAACTTTTTCATTCTAACAAGCCAAGCAAAAAAAGTATTTTATGTTCAAGATCCAAGTAATGTTAGATAGTCCTTTGTGCTTGAATTACTCCACCACAAAGAGACTTTGAAGATATATATAACATCGACGAACTTGGTGATACAATACTACAATGCTAAGGTGGTATGTTTTTAAAATTTTAGACTAATAGTATCATAATTTCATCCCATTTCATTTTTTATTGTTTAAAACTTGTATATTATACTCATTGTTTCTTGATTTTGATTGACAGTCTTCGATTCAAACGCCACATGGACAATTTAATGAAGAACTTGGTGTTGGTGAGCTGAATGCAACATTTTGAATTGAGGATGAGGAAGAAGAAATTGGTATTGGAAATGAAATCCCAAAATAGATAAAGAGACCACGAGGACCTACTATTATGTTTGATGTAACTCGCATTAGAAGTTTGGGAGAGAAGAAGGTGGTGAGGTACAATGAAGACGGAGTAGCTATTGGTGAGAATGGAGCGAAGTTGAAGTCTTCCATACGGTATAAATGATGTCCCTATCGCATATACGTTTGTGACACATTATCATGTCCTATCACATATACGTCTTAGAAAGGTGTGCTTGCAGAACTGAAAGATAAGATATTCAATATAGTTGAGGTATATATAATCTCAATGTGTTTATATTGATAATGTTCCTGGTGTACGTACTCTTTACTAAGTTTAAATATTTAGGCCACATTCGTCATTGATTCAAGATCTTGGAAAAACATTCTCAAAACTGTAGGCATTTTGTTTCGTCAATTTAAGAATTGACTAACATCATGATGGAAACGGTAGACATGTGCAACAAAATAAGGATAAAACTTTACTCTAATTGCAACTAAACACTTTAGTAATTAACATGCATTACAACCCTGATTGAAACAAAAATAGGGTTAAGAAAAACTCACTTTTGATGCTTTTTTTGCTTGTAATCTCCTCACAAACTCTTCGTAGTCTCTTCTCAAGCTCTTCACAATCTCTTCACGAACTCAAAGTTGGGACAACCACTAGTATTGACTCGCTATTCTCCGAACTTAGAATCAGATTGTGGAATCTGTCCGGTGAAGGAATTAGAGAGAGAGATGGAATTTTTTTAAGAGGAACTTAGGTTAGATTTTTTTTATGGAGAAAAGAGTTTTTGGTTTATTTTTGCAATTCCTAATTGTAAAATCAATTCTCTCACCAAAAACCAAGAGTCTTGTATCCTATTTGCAATAATCCATTTTTCAAGCAAACTATATACATGTAATGAGATTCCTTTATCTCAACACTTGGCATTCCACTAACTATTGTGGGCTAGGTGTCTTACATGCAATAAGCCATTTGCATATCACATGCAAGTGATAAGCTTGTCAAATCTCAACAAATGTTATTAATTTAAATTAGTCTAAGGGCAATATGGTAATTTGATATTTAAATCAAATTCAAAGTTTGACTTTTTCAAGTCTAAAGTCAATATTTTATCTGTCTTGACTAATTTTGACCTCTCGAGCATGAATCTGCATTCATTTTTTAAAAATTCAAATCACATTTGAATATAAAGTCGTTCAAAAAGTTTGACTTTTCTAAGTCAAAAGTCAACATTTTGACTTTTCACATCTTTAACCACTTTCATCAATTTCGAGCTTCTGAATATGAATATGTATTCATATTTATAATATTTAAATCACATTTAAACACAAAGCTCTATCTTAAACTTATAATTGACGACTCTATCAAATATATTCATCAACTTCTCTCTCTTTATCTAATTTGAACAATTGAAATTATTTCATCATAATGTTCTAAGTTGAATCCTTGTGAGCTAGCGAGGCTAATGGACCTATAGATCATGTGCTCCAACGATCTCAGATTAACTGGCTAAACTCTTTAAACCGAGTTAATCAATCTTTGTAACTAACAAGTTATTTCACAAAGTCTCGTAGTTGTACTCACCTCACTATAGATATATTTGTGTCCAGGTGATATAACCATGAGAAGTAAGTTAATCCTTCACAGATGGATAGAGATAGAACACCATCATTGTCTATCTGGATGAATAGTTATAGATACATCAAAACCAAGCCTCTTACATTTATAATTGTCAATAGAAAAATATTTAATTCCTTCGAGAGTGATCTTTTTGTTTAGTTCTGCTTACTTTATGTGAGATAGAGTTCTATTAGATTCTTATTACAAAGCAACTTTGTAAATAAGAAAATATTTACAACTCATGAACATAAGAAACCAGAAAATATCATTCATAAACTAAAATACCAATCCATCTGTCTATATATGTATTACAATGCAAAAATAAGACATCATTTCAGATAGACAGAAATAGAATATTATATATGTCTATCTTAGATAGATGGTGATAGGCCTCTATAAATGTTTATATGAGATAGATAGAGATAAAGCTCTATCACTGTCTATCTAGGTACACAAAGATACACTGTATGTGTCCTACCACATGATTTAATTAGGTGAATGATAATACTAACAGGTGAAAAGAGACTTTATTAGTGTCTATCTCAGATAGAGAGAGATAATAGATAAACAATGATAAAATCTATCCATGAGATTATCTATTATTAGATACTATCATGAGATTGAAATACTTAATAGTTTTTGCGCTTCTTTTAGTTCCATTAAAAATTGATCATACTATTAAAAATATTTACAACTCAAGACCAGAATAAATCAAAATATCATTCATAAACTCTAATGTCAATCCATTTGTCTATACTTGTATTAAAATAACAAAGAATGGTTACATCTTTTGATTAATTAGTTCAACTTTGCAATTCCTACTATTATGACATTTATGATTACATTAGAACATTTTGATGAACTTTTAAATTCACCTATACATGAAATTCTTTGCTTTCTTGGTCTTCGAACTTGACGTTTAACAACAGGAGGTAATATTTTCATGACATCTTTAACTCTCCAATCCAAATGAACTCCAATGGTTGAACACAACTGCTGTATGCTATTGACAATGTTTCTCTATAATAAAACTCAGTTACATAAGAATAGTAAATTAAGCATTTGTAGATCACCAAGTGCATCTACACATGGAATTTTCGTAAATCCCATACTCGACAATAAGGGTGTAATGGGTTGGAAAATCCGAATAACCTAGATTAAGTTTTCAACTCAACCCAAATAAATCTGTAAAATATTGGTTGGTTTGTGTTGGGTTGTCGGGTTGTTTTTTTCTTTAGGGTTTAGGGTTTCCTTTAACCTTTCGTGCTTTTCTATTTTCAATGTATCTTGAGGCTAATATCAAATGTCAATCTTTGTATATAGATAATATAGAACAGTAGATCAATGTGTAAAAATATGAAAAGAAAAATCATCATAAAGCATTGGAACATCAAACACCAGATTCTTCTTATAAATAATAAAAACACATTATACTCCTGTTGGAGTATTCAAAAAGGCCCTAACAATGCTTCTAGATCTTTAACACTCAAGGACTCAGGTCTAGAACAATATCCTATTCAAGTGAGGTCACACACTCAAAAGTCAAAGCCATCAACTAAGACATTTCATTCAGAACTATCAAACCCAAGCAGCATTAACAACACTAAAGATAGAGTCACCACATTTTTTTAAAGAAAATTAAAGGAGAATAGTGAGAAAAACAGGAGAAAAAAGTACACATTATAAATCTTATCAAGAGATGAGGGAGGAATAACAAAGATGAACTGAGAAGATGAAGACGACAAAGACAAATCGTGAAGATGCACCACAAAGATGAAGATAGGCAAGATGAACAACGAAGATAAAAGAGATGGATGATGAGGAGAGGGACAAACGACGAAGATAGGAGACAAGAGACTAAAGGCCAGGAGGTAGATGGACGGCGAGGAGAGGAAGGAGATTTGAGAAGAGGAGGAGATCTAGCACGAGGAAGAGAAATGGAGATGAGAGGAAAATTATGGAAGTACGCGCGAAGAAGAGAAATTTTTAACCTAATTATTTTTTAAAATTTTATTTAATAAATAATAAAATATGTAATATTAATATTAAAATATATTTATATATTTTTTTATTAATTCGGGTTGGGTTAGGTTGAACTAAATTCAACCCAAGATCCAACCTAACCCATATTTTAATCCAACCCAACCCAACCCATATAATATGGGTTGGGTAGTTTGAGTTATCGGGTTACTCAGGTTATTCTTACACCCCTACTCGACAACTACAAGATCTCAAGTCTAGCCTCACTCTGAACTGTTCATTTCCATCTATTATCTTATATTTAGTGTTGTTAATGAGATCAACCTAATGGATAAATAAAAGAAAGGTAATCAGTATAAACAAATATTCATGTCTATTTGAGTAGACCTAGATAGATTGATATCGTGTCTATTTAAGATAAAAACAATCTGAAGTGAATATGAAAGGCCATATAAATTTAGAGCTAGCAGTTGAATCTCAAAAGGAATGCACCAAGTATACTCCTAGTCCTCACATGAATAACCTTGAATCTCGATACAGCTAACCCCAACTTGAAACAAATATCCAAAGTTTGATAATATTTAAAGGCATATAAACTTACCATTACCATTGCCAACATTGATTATTTTCTCTGTTGATTCTTGTTGTTAATATTTCAAAATGACAATTAAAAAAATGATAACTAAAGGTTTAAGCAACAAAAACTTAAATTCATTACTATTAACAAATGAAGCACAATTCAAAGAGACAAAATTAAGGAAAGAAAATTAGGTGAAAACCATTTCAAAGAGTTGAAAATGGAGATCAAAGGTTTTTTGCGTCGATGAAATCGTAACAATCATATAAAGCGAATGTAATTCACAAGAAAAAAAAACAAAACCTATTAATTAAACATGCGAACAATTACAAGAAGGATGTTGAAACATCAAACATCTATTAACATGAGGAACAAAATAATTTGAAGAAGAAGTGATCACCTTGGAGTTGATGCCAAACGAAAAATCTATAAAGAAACGGAGAGAGAAAAACTTGGGGTCAATGCTGCTCGGGAGGAAAAAGAAGACGTCTAACCATGTATCTTTGTAATTGAAGTGAAGAAGAAGGAGAAATTGAGGTGAAGTTGTCACACCCCGCCCCAAATGTCACCTTCTTCAATCAGATTAGAAAGTGCACCTAGACACCCATCGCATACCTCGCAGTGAGATGACACGATGCACGCCTAGTGAGCGAAATGACTTTCTTACAACTTGTCTCGTCGCCAAGCTTCTACTTTGAACCGTAGAGACTTTCACAAAGCTTATCGCAATGCAAATATTTAAACCTTTATGCTTTACTCCATCGCCTAGTTCTCATAACTCAATTTCAATTACTAAGTGATAAGTATAAATAGTAATGCAGCAAAATATACATAACTTCTCTTTATTAACTTAATACTTTACTGAATTCATTTCTCGCCTAAACCTGGAATTCACTTTTAGCAGCATCTAGATATCAAGAACACATTCCTCGCTCAGACCTGGGATTCATTTCACCAACGTTTATCCGTCCAAACTTGGGATTCACTTTACCAACGTCTTGCATTAAACCTGAGATTTCCACTAGCGTCTCGCAATAGATAAATCCACACCATATGCTACAATCATCACGATCAACAACTAGGAAGCAACAACTCAGAAGCTTTTCATTCAACACAATGTAGTGCATTAGTAACAGTTTTGAACAATCAACAACAAGCATACAATTATAAAGATTACAATCATTCATCAAACATTTCTTTTATTTATAAAGGATCAGCCATTGACTTACAAGATTACTTGCAAAAATGCTCGTTTTATCCATGAAAACTTACTCACAGAAATGATTGGCCTCCACACTTTCCTCCTTTGCTTTCGACCCTCCTTCTTGGCTAACAACTCCCTCAATTGGTCTTCTCAACACTCAAAGCCATTTTGTTTTAACAAATTATTAGAATGCTTGCATCTCATGCCTTCTCCTCTTTCGGTCTTTTTGGTTCTATTTATAGTGACCTTTCACCTCCATGGGTCCTTTCCATGCTTTACATGTGTCACTTCACCACTTCACCGCACTATGCAGCAAACCCAAGCTCGACAAGTAAGCCAATTGTCATTTTGTGATTAAACATTTCCCTTGAAACGCTAATTAACTTTATCTTCTTCAAATGCTCAATTCGCCTGACTCTCTTCTCGGAAGCAACAAACATTTAATTTTCTTCAGAGGGTTGTCTAGTCCTTTCAACAAAACACCACTTCATCGCAACACGCATAGGCATAGGTACTTCTCCCCCATTTTTACCCCAAACTCCTAGTTCTTAGTGTTAAGCACATTCTTTTTCTTCGCGAGCTAATCTCATCACGTCGCTTACTCTAGCGTGATAGCACTTATGCTTAAACACTTTCTTTCTCATTACCTTATTTTTCATTGCACCCTTCTTCGTAGAGCACCTCCTATCTACACTTAACCATCATAATTCTTATTTAACAGGACTTCCTTCTGGTTCAGAGCCTCATAGAAGTTGATCATATTAGGTGATGAAGAAGACATCTGCCTTGCGAAATTAAAAAATCAAAAGTATTTCTATAATTAATAAAAATGGAATCGTGAGTCTTACTAGACCTTTTTTGTTATACGAAATGTAAATAGTTTTACATTTTGTTATATATATATATATATATATATAAATTTATTTTTTTTAAAAATCCCAAATTATTTTAAAAGTCACCAACAAAATATTTTAAAAACTCCCACTGAAATAAAAGAAACTTAAAATGTGGATGCTGGTGTGAATCAAAATGGAATTGTGAGCCTATATGAAATAATAAATGATTATATAAAATTCGAAATTAATATTGATTATTCTTATGGTTTAATTAAGTTGAGTGGGGAACAGGCAATTCCTTTTAGAAAGAGTATTTT
>JBBPDI010000002.1:1764617-1786763 GCA_037974545.1 Cucumis variabilis
TGTATGATGTTTTTCAAAATGATTTCAAACACTCATTCAAGTTAGAAGCTGATGATAAAAGTGAGTACCCAAAAAAAGTCTGACATTCGATATTCGATATCGTGTATAACGACGGATCCAAAAATTTTATATATGGGACATGAAACACTATATAATAAATATGCTAAAAAATGTTAAAACAATATTTCAGTGTTTTCGCTGATACGCCAATAACATTTCCTGCATTTATATCAATAAAGAAAACACTAGTAATTTTTACGTGATTTTTGTAATGTAAATGTGAATTTAAAAATTGCATCAAAAAATAAAAGAAAAAATAACATTTTTCTTGGAATATTGGTAAAAGAAAAAGTTTGGATCACCGACTTTATTGCATATTTTTCTAAATATTCGTTGGATAACAAATGACGGCTATGAAATAAGTTTAGGGTTTTATCTTAAATAGGTTGTTTTTTCTCTTGTTAAAAATTATCTGAGGGCTAGGAAATAAGTTAGAGTTTCATTGATAGATTTTTTGTTTCCTATTTTTAGGAAATTGTCTTTCTAAATTTTAAGAAATCAAATTGTCTTTCTTTTAAGAAATCATTGAAATTTAGGAAGAAATTTGATATTTGGGAAAAGAAAATTATTGATGTTTGGAATAAAATCTACTTTTATTTTGTGGCAATTTAGAAAGAAATTTCTTATTTGATGAAAGAAATTATTGATATTTGGAAAAAGAAACTATTTCGTAAAAATAGTTGTAATAGATAATAATCGAATTCTTAACTTGGTGGTTTTGTAATGAGGGCACATCCACTACACCAAAAACAAAATTTAGTTAAAAAAAGGCACAACACATAACTCATGTATGTAATATTGAGGATTGTCGCATATAATGTTCAAACGTTCAATTATGCCCCAAAAATCATGAAGAAAACTAGTATACATTATCGGAGATCAAGCGGGTTCCCAACTAACCAATCAAGTCAAACAAATTATTACCAAATGAAAAACGCAATGAGTTGGGTTTGGTATTGAAACTCTACAACGTTGAGGTGTTACAATCACCTTGATATTGTCGATGTTACACGTAATCCTATGTGGGTGTCAAAGGAAGACCTTATAAATAGCTCAATTCGACAACCCAAAGGAAAAAAATAAGTAAACTATAAAAGAAAACTGCAATCATCGTTTTCTCTATGCTTATAAGATGAATTAAATACTTCCATGTGCTAACTTAGACATTGAAGTGTGTTTGATTTGGTGTCGATCACATTGGTGTCAATCCTTCGAAGAGGTTATTTTAGGCTACGAATATCTTGACCAAAAAGGGGACCGATAGAGATCTAACACCTAAGAAAAGGTGAGAGCTCAAGAACCTCATGTGAGTTACTCGCACCTAACATTTACATAACTAATGCGTCTCCAATAATAGTGGGTAACGATATTCTTTTTCAAACACTTTCAAAATTTATCTTATGAGAGTTATATATATATATTCTAATTAATCTAAACAAACCCTAAAATTAAAATTTTATTCAAAAAAGCTTAAGAATTAAACATTTCAAACTAGATTTTGGTTGAGCAAAAGTGATATATTTTCAAAAGGTTCACAATTACATGTCAAAATTTTTAGTAATAGAAAAATTGTGAGATATGAGAGTCGGAACATTTCATTTTAAAAGAAGAAATATAAGTTATTATTGAATGATGTTAGTTTTGATATTTTTGAAATCGTCAAGCTAAGTAGTTTATGCTTTCTAAAATGTCAATCTACTACGCAATAATTTTATCATTCATTCCTTGGTGGATTTGGTCATCTCTAGGTAGTATAAGGAAAGTAATGTGTTGTGCAGTATCCGATCATATATGTTGGTCATCATTAGCTAACAATGAGTCGTTAGCTTTAATTTACATATGTTAAAAACTTAATTAAACCCTCTAACAAATCATTACTCTTAATAATGATTAATTATGATCAAGGATTTTCTTATTCTAGGGAACAACGCAATACTTTGATAAATTCTTTGTTGTGATCATTGGATTGATTTTATATGATAAATTAAAATATTGTCTTTTTTTTTTCTATCTTTCCCATATATTATCATTTTTTACTAATTATTACATTAATTTTTCTCCATCCTTTTCAAATGGAACAACACTAAGGTTCTTTGAAAGTTTTGATCCAAATATTTCTCAAACTTAAATCTAAAACCATGTTAGAATAAAATTAAAATTTTAGTCAACGAACTTGTTACAATTAGATTTAGAGTTTAAATAAAATTTCACGAAAGATTTTTTAATTCTATTATAAATCTAAACTTACTTTTGGAGAGAACCTAATCTAATTATTTTGGACATGTTCCAAACTTTATACCAAATATTCTTTTAGAAAAGATCAATTTTCATAAATATAACAAAACATCTCAATCTTTACGTTTCAGGTAACAAAATCAAAAAGTCCACGAAGCCGGCTATTCATTTTAAATATTCCAGGTTGGCCCTTATTTTTCTTTTCCTTTCTATCGTCTTTTTCTCTTCTTCTGAAATTTTTCTTTTCTTTTTTTTAAACTATTATTTGATTCAAGATCGTGTACCAAATATAAAAGATATATATTTTTTTCAAACTGTTATTGGCTGGCCCTTATTGGTTGTTTAAGATCGTATGCCAAATATAAAATATCGTAACAAAAATCGTTGCAATATTGGGTAGCCAAATCTAAACGATCGTGTACCCAAAAAAATTTTGATACACGATCATTTAGATTTGGTTATTTTTGGTACACGAATGTTTAGATTTTATCATTTAAATTTGGGTAATCAAATCTAAACGATTTTTTCAAGGTTATTTGGTACATGATCGTTTAAATTTGGCTATTCTTTAGTACATGATCATTTAAATTTAGGTAACCAAATCTAAATGATTTTTTTCAAGATTTTTTGGTACACGATCGTTTAGATTTGGCTACCCAAATCTAGTTTTTTTTTAAAGATTCTTTGTATACGATCGTTTAGATTTGACTATTTTTGGTACACTAGCGTTTAGATTTGGCTACCCAATATTCCAACATTTTTTTTTCACAATCTCTTATATTTGGCACACGATCTTGAACAACCAAACAGCGGTTTGAAATTTTTTAAAAAAATCTTTTATATTTGGTACACGATTTTGAACGAAATAACAGTTTGAAAAAAAAATTATAGAAGAAGAGAAAAAGACAATGAAAAGGAAAAGAAAAACTGCAGAAGAAATAAGATTGAAAGGAAGGGCAAACTTGGAAATTTTAAAAAAATAGTCGACTTCATGGACTTTTTGATTTTGTTACATGGGCTACGGTGTTTTGTTATAGTTATAAAAATTTCCCTATTATATATTTGAAAATGTATTATTTATTGAACTTTTTTAAAAACATAACAAATCGATAAAATATTTACACTGAATATGACAATTTTGAAAATAGAAAAAGCCCACAGGCCCACGATGAAAAATACCAAAAATGTCATAGTCAACACGCACACGTGTAATTCTTCTTCGACACGATCATGATACACAATCATGTAGGTAGTATCAACACCGGTCACACACGTATGCGTAATTTTTATTCTAAATGATCATGATACGCGATCATGTAGGAAATGATACATGAGCACGTAGTTCATGATACGCAATTGTTAGTTCATGATAAACTATGGTTTTGAAAAAGCCCTCGCAAACGATCGTGTAGATGATGATACACAATCGTGTATAGTTTATGATACACGATCTATACATGATCGTGTAGTTTATGATACACGATCAAGAAGTTCATGATAAACGAAGGTTTTGAAAAGTCATATGGTAAATGAGCATGTAGTTCAACTCTATCCATAACACATTTTAAAAAATAATACAAGATTGATGATTGATTGAAAACAAAGATAATAATAGCTGAAGTATAATTAAAAAGGATAATAATAATTGTAGAATAATGATCATGATTTTAAAAAAATATAAAATAAAAATTGCAAAAAAAGAAGAGATAGGTGACCGCCGCTGTGAAGAAGATAGAAAGAAAGAAGGAATAAATCTGAGTCGCGCAAAATTCAAAAAGGGCAAAGACAAACCTAAAATATTTTTAAAAAATGGTTGGTTTCTTGGGCTTTTTGTTTTGTTATACAGGTCGTAAATACTTTGGAATTTTGTTACATTTATGTAAATTACCTTTAATTATTTATTATTTTGAAACAAAATAAAAAGTGGTTTCAAATGATTGTATCACACGGCCACGACCCCACCCTTTAATCCTAACAGTTGGTTGGTTAGGCATTATATTATGACTTTTCCATTTGTTACTTGCTTGAAATGAAAACATAACAATAATAATATTTTGGGTTTTTTTAAGAAATAGAACAAAGAGCGAAAATATTTACACAGTATAGAACAATTTAAAAAAAGGAAAAAGCTCATAAGCCCACAACGTGAAATAACCAAAATATGTCTATGATTACTTAGTTCTACACTCGTGAAAAAATGATTTCATACTCAGTTTAAACGATCTCGTAGCAAGTTTAAATGATCTTGTACCAAATCAAAAAAAATTATTAGTGATAATGGTCTATCTCTGTCTATTTGGTATAGACAACTTATCATTTAGATATTAGTACACGATCATTTAGATCCTGTACCAATATCATTTAGATCTTGTACCAAGAAAAAAAAAAGAATATGAGAAATGAAGAAGAAGAAGAAAAATTCTGGAAGAGAAAATGAAGAAATTGGTAAATACTTACAAAAATAACCATAATATTGTAAAGTGAAGAAGAAGTAATAGTATAACAAAATTAATAATATAAAGAGGAGATGAATAAATCGCAAAGAAGTGAAAAATGGTTAGCATTATTGAAAAGCAAACCTGGAATTTATGAAAATATCATGAGATTTTTTATTTTGTTACATGAGTTGTAAATATTTTGATGTTTTGTTATATTTATGAAAATTAACCTAATATCTACTCCTTTTTCTTTCTTTTCAACATTTCCTTCTTTACTTTCTCTTTCGAAATTAATTCTCAAATCTTCTTTCTTCCCATCGCTCTCAATTATTTTCAATGTTTTCTCTCCTCCCTCAATCTTTTTCTTCTTACTTCTCCTCCTCTACCATCATGACTTTACAAAGAAGCATGGTAGAAGGAGTTACGATTCTTTTGGTGCAAATTTAAAAAGAGATAAACAAAGGATGAAAGATGGTTGGAGGAAGGAGGGGGAAGAGGAAAAAGAGAGAGATTTATTGGAGAATGGGTAGAAGAATGAGGAAAATAAAATAAAAATAACAACAAAATAATAATAAAACTAAATAATAATAATAATAATAATAAGTAAAGTAGGATAAAAAAAAGGGTCGAACCACGAGGTCTACCGTTTGTCCCCTTTTGTGTATCTTTGAAGCATTTGAAAGGTAGACGAAGGAAAAGAGTATTTGGAAGACAAAAACTAAAAAATGCAATAGAATCCTAGTGAGAGATACCTAAATGTTGTAAGGGATTTGGGCGACATAATAAATAAAAGGACCTGGCTCGACCAGATTTCGACATCAACTTAATAGTAGGGTTCGATTTAACCAACAATATGTAAATGAACCTGACTTGATCAGGCTTTGACCTCAACTGGATAACAAGGTTCAATGTAACCAACAACAAATGTAAACGAACCTGACTTGACTAGGCTTCGATCTCAATTGAATAACATGGTTTAACCTAACCAATAGTAAATGTAAATGGACCTGACTTGACTAGGCTTCAATTTCAACTAAATAGTAATGTTTTATTTAACCAATAGTAATTAAATGTAAATGGACCTAACTTAACCATGCTTTGACCTTAATTGAGTAGCCATGTTTGATTTAACCAACAACAGATGTAAACAAACTTGACTTCAACCATAATTGAGTAGCAAGGATCGATTTAACTAACAGTAAATGAAAATGTACCTTACTTGACCAAGCTTTGACCTCAGCTGAGTAACAATGTTTGATTTAATCAATAATAAATGTACTTACATATAACTCGTGATGGATCAACTTGGTTGTAATGGCTATATACATGGACGCAATTAATCTTTAAGTACATAAGAGTGTAGTTAGGTCTGTAATGGTTTCATCAACGAGCTGACGTCCAAACTAGTTGTGCTGTGATAACTTTTGTAAATACAAAGTGTTATGGTCTTTTAAGAAGAATAATGAGATCAAAATGCGTGATAGGAATGTTAAAACACATAGCTTATGTTGTAAATGAATAAATATTTTAAAAATAAACTTTACATAAATGATATGCCTGCTTTACCCTATTTTTAGTATCAAAACGCATGATTATCAACAAAAGAAGTTGGTAGATCATGGAGGAACTTGCATAAAAAATAGATGAGAAGACCACATCAAAACATGCTAAGAGGTTCACTAGAAGACAAAAGTGGTAGACGGAGTTGACATGACTTTACAAGATAGAAAACTTTCAGCATTGACATGTTCAAAAGATTAGATTTTTCGCCTAAATTTGTCTATAAAAAGGAACTCCATCCTTACCATGAGAAGAGGTTAAACGTCTAAATGGACCAGCCACTAGAGGCCTAATTGGGCCAACCACTCACCTATAAAAGTGGTTGGAACCCTAGAAAGTTGATGGGAAGGAGTAGCCTTTCCACCATCTGTAAAGTGTTCCTTCCTCTTCTCTGGTCAGTTGTAGAATGAAAGCTTGAGAGTTGAGTGAAGAAGAGTTCATCTTCCATTTTCCCCTAACTTGTAGTGTCACTTTTATTTATTAGCATTTTTGCATTTCTTTAATTACATATATCTGTACATATTGTACAATGGCCGAAGGCCTTCACTCCTGTATGTTTATACCTCAGTCAATCTATCCATCAATTTACTATCCATCGTGTTATTTGTACTTTAGGTTTATGATACATTCTTGATAAGAAGCTTTACTTATAATTCTTATTGTGTTAATTAAGTTGTTTTCATCACTTGGCCAGTATATATTGTCAACTATTCGAGACGAAAAATAGGCAAGGATGTGGCTAACACACGCTAGGAAGGGTTTTCTCCGTTACAAGATAACTTCCATCATTTGTATCCTGAAAGGTGAAAGAGTGTGGGTGATAGGCGCCGAGAAGTTGTTGTCCTTAAATGTGAAGCTCTATAAGTTTTATAGGTAAACACTTCTAGATATACCTTGTTTGGTTAGGCTTAGTCATTTGAATCCTTAAGGAGACCAAGTATAACGTTCAATGACTCTGAGAGGAGCATGTCTTAATCATAAGAAAGTTAATCAAGCTATATTGCATTGAGGTGGTCATATAGCTTATTCATCTGGTAGCATTAGGCATTCCTGCACCCTCCATTCTTTAATATAAGTTAATTCACGTTTATACCATCTCAACCATCCCATTAAATTATCTTTACAACATGCTCTAAGTGTACTACATCTAATTAGATGTAGTTTTCTACTCTCATTCTTTTATATCTTTTTATTATTTTATTCTTTTACATCATCTAATTGAGAAGTAAACTCTATAACTTAGTTTTGATATCAATTCCCTGTGTTCGACCCTGGTTCATTTAGGAAAACCTATTGTTTCTCTTACACTTGGGCAAGCAATAGAAAAACTTGTAGAACGAGGACTTATTAGTGATGAAGGATATTGGAAGCATTTTGTATACAATGATCATATCCATTCCCATGATGAAGAGATTCATGAAGAACATTTTGCATGCAATGATCCTGAATCAATGACACATCATGTGATCTGAACCTAAAAGCATTATACCAACATGGGCAACATCAATATTGAACCTACGTGGTCTAGAATCAAGAACCATCACCAAATTTGTGGAGTTAACTAACTAGGTTAAGTTATAGGCTTGGTCAAGTGGGATTGACTTGTACAAACTCACAAACCAAATATACAAACAAATAAACTACAACCATGTGAAATAGATCAGGTTGTATGAGATTGACTTTCAACAAGCATTGATCTCACCAGCACTACGCAACATATTCCTAAATCCCATGAAACACAATTTCACAAGCATGCTGCAGCATGCCAGCCCTCAACGACGGGAGCTATTTGGTTGTTCCCTCTCTATGTTGTCTGGTGGCGAGCCTCTATCCTCTAAGTCGTCGCTACATGAGTCACCAGTCGTCTGTCGCCTCACTCCTCCACTCGCCATCTAATTTATTTAGCTGCCACAGCTCACCTATTGGTTTTTTAGACTGCTTTTTTGTGGTTCTTGGTGTTTATTATGGATTTGTAAGACCCATTAAGGATTTAAATTATGGACTAAATTGGGAGCATTCTTGATCTTTAAAGGTTTAATTGGAGAAACCTTTTGGAAGTAATTTGTGAATTTTTCCAACAAGGTCGGGTTTGAATTTCCAACGTCAATTTGGTAAACAATTAGATTTTGATGGTTGAATTATAATTGATACTTTGAATGGATCAAATTATTAATTAAATTTGTTATGTTTAGGATTGATTTGAGAATTACATTGCAACAAACGATTAAATTCTAAATTTGAAGGAAGGGTTTACTACCGAGTATACAACACAAGGAAGAATGAATATGGATTGGGATGGCTTAATTGAAAATTGATTGTACGACTGTTAAAACTATGATTTATTATGGAAATTTTTGTAGCATGGTGGTTTTTTATGGATGTCTGAAGCATGTTTATGTATGTAGAATGAGTGTGTTGGTTAATTTTACTTGATGTTTATCACTGAATTAGATTGAGATTGACTAAATTAGTATGTTTTTGAATTGATGGTAACTTTTAACTTTGGTTATTAAGTTAGTATATTTTGTATGTACAGTGTCCTATGGGATTACCACCTATTTACTGTTGATTGTTGACCATATTAATTCATAAGTGTACCCTCGAGTTCACTTTTACGACTGATGTGTGCTCCTACGGAACGACTAAACTGTTATGGTACATGGTGCATCCTTAATAAAAAGTTAATGATTCACTTAGTGGGTTTAGTAGTGATTCTCTCACTAGATATTTTATATACCCACCCTTTATGTGTCTAATTTTTTAAGCAAAGAAAAGGGTAGACGAAAGTGACCATGTTTTGATGATTTAGAATGATACACGTTGATGAATAGTTTTATTTAAACTCAGGATTTTCTTTATGTTTTAACTAGGAGTCGAATAAACTATTGTTTTAGTGATTTCATTTTAATTTGTTTTTTCTAAACATTTGGTTTTCTTGATAGATTGTTTTTATTTTATTTTTAATTATTAAATAAAACATGTTAGACTTTGCATTATTTTAGTTTTTAAAAATATTATTTTTAATCAAGTAATGACCTCAGCTTAATTTTAAAAAGTTTAATCGTTAATAAGTTTGGATATTTAGTAATTTTAATTTTGAAAAATGGAAAACATATATGAGATGAGTGCATCTAGTTTCTTCATATTAAGTTCACAACAGTGACATGTTTAATTTTCAGGACATTAAATTAATATATTTAAATAGTTCTTATAGAAAAGTTTAAATAAAAACCAGATTTTTATAAACATTTTTTTTATTAAGTCAATCTAAAAATTCTAAACTGACTCTAAGTTATTACATATCGTAATACATATCAACAATCAATGACTAAATGGTTACTTCAAAGTTAAAGTGTTCAAAACGATTTTTGGTGGGAATTTCACATTAAAAACTACCGTAGTTTTAGACTTTATTATTTTTGTAACATAATTAGTAAAATTATTCTTATAAAACATCATCATGTTTTTAATGTCCGTAAGATCAACTTAAGTAACTTTCAAAAGGTAGGAAAAACTCCCCAACATTGATGAAGCATAAGAGGTAGTCATAAATTTTGCAAATAATTTGAAACATTCTTTGGATTATGGGTGGATACTGAAACCAAAGATAAAAAGATCAAAGGAGAGTAGGAAAAGAACGAAAGAATGAACCTAAGAAATTCTTTCAGCACAGTTGGCCTCAGCCGCCCCAGTTGAGCTTGAGCGCCTTATGTAAGTTCAAAGGTGAAAGGTCAAAGGTTCAACATAGCCAAGTTATATAAAAGGGATAGAACCTAGTGCGCTTGGCAAGAAAGTTGGGCTACTCAGCCACAACCCGAGAGAGATCCAAATGCGACCTGTCGAATCATAAGCTCTAATTACATAAGGAATAGGAGAAGGACTGAAACCTATAAATAAGACAAGGAGTGGTGCGCATAAGACATGTTTGAACTTTGAGTTACAGTACTCAGAACGACCTTTGACTTTTCCAACTTAGGCATTATAGTGTGTATGGGCTTACACCACACGAGCGTTCGAATTTTCCCTTGTTTGTAGGCAAGTTTTCTTTTGAGTAATATAAATTTATCATTGTTGTTACATGAAAGGTTAGATGCATTTTTTCTTGACCAAAATATGACATCAAATCCTTTGAAATGTGAAATATATTAAATTTTGTGTTTATTATTTGTGCATTTAATTAAGAGATATTTTCAAAAATATAACAAAGCGGCAAAATATTTACACTGTATAGAACAATTTCGAAAATAAAAAAATCCCTCAGGCCCACAATGCGAAATACCAAAAAGACTCCAGTTAACACGCGATTAATCGACCACATATGCGCATGTAATTCTTTGTCTAAACGATCATGATACACATCATGTAGATAATGGCACACGATCGTGTATCACATGATCATATAGAAAATGATACATGATCGTGTAGGTAGTATCAACACCGGCCACACGAGTGCGTGTCATTCTTCTTCTAAACGATCATGAACCAAGATCGTTTAGATATTGGTACATGGTCGCATACTAAGAACTAAACGACTGTGTACCAAATCTAAATGATATTGGTTCACGATCGTGTACCAAAATCTTTTATATTTGGTACAGGATCACGTACTAAGAGCTAAACGAGGTATATACAATCTAAACGATCTTGGTCCACGACCGTATACCAAGATCTTTTATATTTGGTACAAGATCTTATACCAAAATCATTTAGATTGTGCATGATCGTACACCAAAAGTTAAACGATTATGTACTAAAAGCTAAATGATCGTGTACCAAGATCTAAATGGTTTTTGTTCAAAATTGTGTACCAAGGTTTTTTATGTTTGGTATATGTTCTTGAACCAAGATCGTTTAGATCTTGGTACACAATTGTTTGGATCTGGAAGAGGAAATATATGAGAGAAGATGAAGATCGTTTACTAAGTGAGAATTTGAAGAAGTGAAAAATCGAAGGAGGAAGAAATTCTAGAAGATCAAATGAAGAAATCATGAACAAGAACAAGAATAAGTGGAAAATAAAGAAGAAATAGTAATAATATGAAGAGGAAATGAATAAATCGCAAAGGAGAAGAAGAAAAAAAAAGTGAAAAATTGTATGCAATATTGAAAAACAAACATGAAATTTACAAAAATTTTGGGGCTTCGTTATATTTATGGAAAATTTCTTTAATTAATTTGTCAATTTTTTTCTGGCTTTTTTGATCTAACCTAATTCGTTTGTTAATTTCTTTGAAAGAAAAAACATAATAATGCATGTGAATTTAAAAAATAATTTTTTTAAAATGACAATACCAATTATTAGTATAATACAATTTTTATTGACTTTGTTACTTTTTTATGTATATAATTTGGTAAGTACATCAATTAATTAATATGAGTGTTGGTATATAGGTTTTCAGCTTTATGATAAATGTCTATTTTTTTACAATAAAATCAAGTGTATTTTCCAAGTAAGTTGGTGTAATTATGGTAACCCATAAACTTTAATTAATCAAGTAATAATTGTTCAATAAAATAAAATATAATTTAAAGTAAATGCTAAAAGAAGTAATAATTCTCCAATAAACAAGTTTATAGTTAAAAGATATGTAGTAAAGCAAAAGGGAAAGATATATCCTTTGGAAAGAAAAAGAAAAAGATAACGAGGAATAGAGTTAAATAAAGTGACCACCAAGTTTGAGCACAGTTTACATTTCTCATTATTTTTATTCTTATTATTTTTTACAGTTTTAAATAAAGAAAATCCCTCTAAATGATTGGTGTTGCCAATATGCTATGTTACCTCTCTATCTATATATTCTATGTAATTTAGTACAACTTCTTCTAAAAATATTTACATATATAGTAATTTTTTTCACTTTTTATTTTTTATTATTGATAAACTGTGATAGCTCCATCTAAACATCTATTTTGTCTATCATTAAAGTAATAAATATCTATCGCACTCTATCATAAATAGAAAGCAAAATTTTTCTAAACTTGTAAATAAGTTAGTCCATCTTACTATATTTGAAAACATCTCTTATTTGTTAAATTAATTTTGTTTACTATTATTAGTTTCTTCATGCAATTTCTATCTTCTCTAAGAAAGAAGAAAGTTAGCCTAGCTGTCCTTTGAAGTGGACGAATAAATGTTGTTAAATGGTTAATTTTGTATGGTTAGGAGAAAGTTAAAATTTATTTCCTATAAAAAAAATTTACAAATAGTTTTGGGGACTATAAATAATTTTAACAAATCATAGGTACTATTAATGAAGTATTATCAAACTACAAGACAAATTAGGAGGACTAAGTTTTAACTTTCACCAAATTTGCAACTACACCAACAAACATCTTATAACAAACATCTTATTACATTTTCTGTGCCTAAAAATTTAATACACAAGTAATAAATTTATTTGTTAAATTATATTCAAATTGACTTTTATCTTATTTACTCCAATGATCTCCCTCCTTTTCTTTCAAACTAATTAGTTTTTATAGCCCCCGACTCTGACTATTAATATACTATAATAAGCGTAAAACACAGTAATACATTTAGAAATAGAGATGCTTTAAAACAATATAACAAAATCATAAAATATTTACACGAAATATAACCATTTCAAAAATTGGAAAAGTTCACAGATTCACTGTAATCACCTAATTTTATTCTATACATATATTTTTTTAAATAAAATAATAATATTAGTAATAATGACTAAACTTTTTATTTATTTATTTATTTTAAAAAGATAAAAAATTAGTAATAACATAATAGCCCATTTTTATCATTTTAAAAAATAAAAACAAATCCATTTATTTTAAATAACATCTTTTAATATCAAAGAAATTATTTAGTTTTAAATAAAATATTTTTTTAAAAACTTATTTCTACTCATTTTAGAAAAAAATAAATTAATAAAATCTTTTGACTTATTTATATCATTTTAGGAAAAAAGAAAATCAATTTTAAACAAAAATCTTTTAATATATATTTAATTTATTAATTAATTTTTCACAAAATCTCAAAATATCTCATTTAATTCAATTTATTTATTTTAAGGAAAAAATAAAATTTAATTTATTCATAATATCCAATTTTGATTTTATTCTTATTGATTTTTTCCTAATTTATGATACACCCTCGGATCTATAAATATGGATCTTTGTCATTTGAAAGAGAAGAGAAAAATCTTTTGAGAGAAAAAAATTGCTTAGAAAGAAAATTCGTTTGAGTGAATATGTAGAAAGAAAATTTTTAGAGCGAATCTCTGCAAAAAATTTTTTTGCAAAAGGTGAGTTTTACTATTACAGTTCTTTTTTTTTTTTTACTTCTTGTTGTTGTTGTTATCTACCATTTTTCTTTCTTTCTTTATTCATTCCTTTTTTTTTGTTTCATTCCTTATTTTATTTATTGTTATGTTTCCTTTCTTTTACTTATTTATATTACTATCATAATAATTATTGTTAGATGCACTTAAATGTAACTCTTTGTATTTAAATTTTTTAATGTTTTAAAATCCTTTCAAATTTGAAATTCTTTATGTTTTAAAATAAAGACTTTTTTCAATCATTTAGCAAATTTGTCTCTAATGTTATAAATGTTGTATGTGTTTCAAAATCTCTAAAATTAACCTATGATTTCATAAGGTTTTCTAAATTAGTCTTTTCTAAAAAAACTTATACCGTTTTCCTTAAACAAAATCCTACGACAGAATCTAGAAAACTTGAAAGTCCGATTTTTTAGAATTCTTGAGGTGAGGAATCACATCTTTGGAAGTCCAAGATATGATCCCAAGAAAAAATGGATTTAATCTATGTTTAAAAAAATCTTTATTCAAAGACTAGCCTATGATAGATTTTGAGAAATTTTCCTAGTATTTATCACTAAGTTTTTCTTTCTATCAAATCCATATATAAAAGAAAAGAAAATTTTACTATATTTACAAATATTTTAGGGATATTTTTAAAAATAGCAAAATAAGTTAAAATATTTACAAGCTATAGCAAAATTTTGGATTCTATCAATGATAATTTTCTATCACTATAGCATATGAATGACTATCAGTGATAGAATTTGCTATAGGTCGTAAATATTTTGTAAAATCTACAATTTTTAAAAATTCTCAAATATTTTATAACAATTTTGTCATTTAAAATATTTTTTTAAAAAAATATCTTCACGATTTTATATTTGTTTACCCTTCAAGAAAACTAGCGAATACATCGCAAACTATCCAAACTTCATATATTTCCAAAACAATTTTTTTAGTACATATATATCTAATATAATAAAAAAAATTATAAGTGACATATTTATTGTTTACCGTGTTCAAAGATTATCCAAATCATATGAAATTCATAATTTTCTTTGTTCTATTACATTCCAGCATATAAAATTAAGGTACATTCTTTAAAAAAAAATAGAGTACATTTTTTCTAGGAAAAAATATATTTTTATATCTCTAGTGTAACACCCTGAGTTTGGGGATGAGACATGAATGGACAGATACCACGTCTGAATAAGATGGATCCTGAGGACATGAAAACTAAGTTAAGAAAGACTTATAAGAATTAAAAGTTACTACGTATACCAACAAGGTACATCTTTCTTTTCAATGACTCAATCATAGGAACTCCCAAGTTAAACTTGCTTAGCTTGAAACAATTCTATGTTGGATGACCTCTTGAAAATTTTTGTAAGATGTATGTGAGTAAGGATAAATCATGCAGAAAGAACTTGTTTTGGTTTGTGGGGATGACTTTTTATTTAATAAGCCATTAATACAAGTAAGAATGATGTTGTCAGGTCGCAAGGAATCCAAATTCTGAATCCTGCTCTGAATCTTGGACTTGGGGCATTTACATCTAGGGCAATCTTTGTTAAATCCTTTAAAGCCGCATTAATAATATTAATTGGGAAATTCTCCACCCAATCACTAATGACTTGTTGAAATACAAGTTATTCTGGTCTTTTAGCTAAAACAATGAAGTTAAAATGCTAGATAAAGTGTCAAAACATGTAGCTTTTAGTGCAAACTTGAAGAGAATGCACCTTATATAAGTTTTAACGCTTGATTAACTATGCTTTTAAGTGTTTTCACGCAGGATGGCGTAAAAGAAGAAGTGAAGTGAGGATCGTGTATTAACTCAGCGAGAAAAAGATTAGCAATTCACGAGTTGTAAGATAGGTTTCAACACATCACTACGCAAGATGATTTGTTAAAACACAAGAGTGGTAGTTGGGACTGATGTGACAAGAAACGACTACTTTTTGTACTAACATTTGTAGGCAAGGACAAATTATACAATGTAGGCAAAGATGGACATACAACATGAGCATTTAATTTCCAGCCTAAAGTATACTTATAAAAGAAGTTCAACTCCACAATAAACAAGCATCAACAGAGGAGGTCATCCCTTAAGAAGGTTCGTGAAGGATGAGTTTTAGAGTCTTTCACCGTTTTGTAGTAGTTCTTATTTTGTAGTAGTAGTTCTTACTCTATCTTTTCTCTGACAGCTTCTAAGTGAGAGTTTATAGAGAGATTAGAGAGAGAGAAGTTCCCTTCCCATTTCTTCTAACTTGTGAAAGAGCCAAGGAATTCAAACCAATGCATTCAATGGCTTGGTACATTTCTTTTCTTTCCATTTTGAATTTCATGATGTAATTTATGAATGTTATTCATTTCATGGCCAAAAGGTCTACATTATCAATACAATGCATTTTCATCCACGATCTCTTTTCCATTTCTTTTTACTATTCATCTTTTTAATGTGTTTTAAGTAGTTTAAGTTCATGTTATGTACTTGGTAAGTATTCTTTAGTTATAAGTCTTATCATGTTTAGCTAAGCTGAACTCAATTGCTTGGCCAACGTTGGTCGTCAACTGCTCGAGAGAGTAAGTAGCAAGGACATAATTAAACATGCGTAGAAGGGAGTTTATAAACAAATTCCATTCTAGCATTTTGACTCCAATCAATTGTGTTCTAAAAGGAGAGCAAGTGTGGTATTTAGGCATCGAGAAGTTGCTCACCATAAATAGAGAATCAAATATGATGCTTATAAGTAAGGAAGTCTAGATGTATATCACTTGGTTTATCTTTACTTTGTGTTCCAAAAGGAGAACAAGTGTGATATTTAGGTGTCGAGAGGCTGCTCACCTTAAATATAAGATGGTCAAGTGCTATGCATTGCACCAAGGACATGTCGCATAGCTTAGATCGCGTAGAATAATAAGGCATTCCTTCGTCTCTCTTAACGTAAGTTAATTTACATTACATAATCTTTATCTTCCATTTCCTCTACAACATCTTCTGTGTAAATAAGTAGATTAGTATAGTTGTATACTTATACTGTATAAAAATTATACCTCCCAATTGAGAAGTAAGCGTTATAACTAAGTTTTGGTAGAAATTTCCTGTGTTCGACTCTGGCTTATCTAGAAAACCTTCTGCTTCGCTTACACTTGGACAAGCATTAGAAAAAAATTTTACTAAACGTTATCCATGCATGAAGCAATGCATAGACAGGACATGCATTTTTTATTGAATAATCGTAGCCTAGAAGCCTGTTATTAGACGCATGCATTAGTAGAATCCAGCATGACATATATTTACAAATTAATAACGCACAATTCTTACAAGTACTAATCACCAAAAGGATATTTATTGTGGATCGTAGATAAATTCACCGCATGGGCCTTGGACGAATGCATCATTTATCCTTTGATCAAATAGGGGTTCATCAGTTGGAGTTTGGATTTGAAAGGATGGTGAAGTTCTTGGCTGGGTGATGGTGGTTGTTCTGAGCGTTTTTGCAGGTAGGGTAATGATCACAAGAGGAATAGGGTCACTAGACTCCTTGGCTTTGAGCTTCTTTTCCTTTTTCCTTAACCCAGAAGCCTTATCCTCGCCTTTTCTCTTGCAAATCAGTGGCTTTGCAATTTACTCTCCATTTCCTCTTCATCTTCAATCTCCACTTTATCATCCTCTTCAAACATCCACGCGATGCAAGACCATTTCCATATTTGATTGAGCAGTTGTACTTTATCATCCTCTTCAACCTTTTATGTTTTCTTAGGGAGACCTTCAAGCACAACTGCTCAATCAAATATGGAAATGGTCTTGCATCGTGTGGATGTTTGACCCACGCATGGATGTGCTCGCAAATTATTTCACCCACATAAACAAGGATCTCCTCCATGATGCAGTAAAGTAACATTGTCTTGTCCATGGAGATCATATTGTCATTGCACGTTGGCATGATATTCTTTTTGACAAAGAAAAGTCACACTCTGGCATGTGTGTTCAAGTTATGTGGAAAGAGTTGGTATTTCTCAATTGGCGTTATGTCCCACTTAGTGCCCGACCATGCTATTGTCTTCAATGTGTCCGTGTCCTCTTACGTAGGGTTCTTGAAAATGACTTTTCCCACCACGTTATCATCAAACATGTTTATTTGTTTTGGCCAAAATAAACTCTTTCTTGCTTGACCACCGCGTAGTTCTCTTCTTCGTGTATAAACCCTTTGTAGAAGAGATTAACTACATCTGCCCTTATGTCATCACCCCTTCAAAGATTTTTTGCCACTTGAATGCTCTTATGGGTTCTAACAGAAACACTGGCAGGACACCTTTGAAATGATAGAGCTCTTTCTCTATCTTGAAATATTTGTTGACTATCTTATTACAGAGGGGCTTGTTTTCATTGCCTTCTTGGTCCTTATCTTCTTCTACGGTCATATTACTCTAAGGACCTTTCTTCTTTTCTTTCTCTTCTTACCTCTTGGCGAATTGTTCCCTCAACACACTCTTTTTCACCGTTACCTTCTTCTTTGACAGTTTCACCACTTCATCTTCCAAAGGGCTCAGATCTTCTAACTCCCTCTCAAAATCTTCATAAATCTCCGTATTAGGAGTCTTTCTCTTCCCTTCTTTGTAGAGAGGGGTACTTGATCAATTTTGTTGAGAGCTCTTCCTACTCTCTCAACTATACTCCTTTTTTGTCTTGCACGAGGACTTTAAAACGTTGCGCTGTGACTTTAATTTTGAGAAGGCGAGATGCTACCTTCTCTTTCTTCTCTTGGGCCTTCCTTGCAACCCTCTCAAATTCAGTTAGGGAGATAGAAGAGGAGGTTTTCTCTTTTTCTTTCTCACCTTATTTCTTCAACTCCTCCTTCCTTAGCCTTTCATCCTCATCGCATTTCTTGCAAATGCGACTCTCCTCTTCTTCCTCTTTTGCCTTCCTTTCATTTTCTTTTCTTTCCTTCTTTTCTTTTTCCATTCTAGCTTTAACCATCTCCAACACATTGGCTACATCTTCATCATTTAACATCCAGATCTATTCCTTCAATTTGCAATGGTCCCTTCATTTCTTCCTTTCACCATCTTGGGTGAAAAACACTTAAAAACATAGTTAATCAAGCATAAAGACTTACATAAGGTGCATTCTATTGATATTATAATTTTGCACTAAAATCAATGTGTTTAATCATTTATCTCACATTTTCACTCCATTTTTTTACCTAAAAGGACACAATAACTTGTATTTCTACAAGTTATCATATACTAATCTAAATATTTACACTGAGGATTGTATAGAAGGAGAATGGAATGGAATAATTATGAAATGGTAACTAACTTGCATTGAGAAGGATGAAGGAAAGTCTCTATATTGTAGGCAATTTAAGCCATGCGAGATGTCCTTGATGTGATATAAATTGCTTAACCATCCTTTATTTAAGACGAGCAACCACTCGGCGCCTAAACACCACACATGTTCTTCTTTCGAAAGATAAATAGTAAAGATAGATGATAACTTGTAGAAATACAAGTTATTGTGGAATTTTAGGTAAAACAATGGAGTCAAAACATGATATAAAGTGTCAAAACGCATAGCTTTTAGTACAAAATTGTAATATCAAGAGAATGTAACTTATATAAATCTACACCTGATTAACTATGTTTCTAAGTGTTTTCTATGCAGGAGGATGGCATAAAGAAGAAATGAAGCGGGGATCGCGCGTTAACTTAGTGAGAAGTAGACTGGTAATTCATGAGTCATAAGGTGTGATGACAGCACAACATTATGCGAGATGATTCGCTAGAAGACAAGAGTGGTATTTGAGGATGATGTGACAAGGAACAACTACTTTCTACGCTGACACTTGTAGGCAAGGACAATTAAGCAGTGTAGGCAATGATGGACATACAATATGAACATTTGATTTTCTACTTGAAGTATACCTATAAAAGAATCCCAACTTTATCATGAAGAGCACCATATAAAGGAGGTCATTCCATAAGGAGGTCGGTGAAGGATGAGTTTTAGAGTTTTCACCATTTGTAGTAGTATCTCTTCTTCCATTCTTTATTCGATCAGCTTCTGACTGGAAGCTTAGAAAGAGATTAGAAAGAGAGAAGTCCCCTTTCCATTTCCTCTAACTTGTAAAAGATCCAAGCAACGCGAGCCAATGCATTCTACAACTCAAAATATATATTTTCTTTCCATTTTATAATTTTTGATGCATTATATGAATGTTCTTTATTTTATGGCTAAGAGGCCTACATTTATAATACAATGCATTTTTATCCACTATCTCTCCTCCATTTATTTACTTTTCATCTAGTTGATATATTTTGTGTAGTTTAAGTTCATGTTATGTACTTAGTAAGGACTCTTTACTTATAAGTCTCATCATGTTTAATTTAGTTGAACTCAATTGCTTGGCCAGTGTTGGTTGCCAACTGCTCGAGAGAGTAAGTAACAAGGACATATATGAAAACATATATAGCTAAACATGCACAGAAGGGAGTTTGGAAACATATTTCATTATGGCATTTTGACTTCAATCATTTGTGTTCCAAAAGAAGAACAAGTGTAGTGTTTAGGAGTCGAGAGGCTACTCACCTTAAATAAAGAGTCAAAATATGATGTTTATAAGTAAGGAAGCCTAGATGCATATCGCTTGGTTTATCTTTACAATTTGTGTTTCGAAAGGAGAAAAAGTGGTGTTTAGGCTTTGAGAGGTTGCTCGCCTTAAATATGAGATGGTCAAGTAATCTACAATTCTACATCGCATCAAGGACATGTCGCATAGCTTAAATCGCCTAGATCAATACTAAGACTTCATTTCTCTTAACGCAAGTTAGTTCACATTCCATCCTTATTCATTTTCATTCCCTCAACAGAATCCTCTGTATAAATAAGTAGATTAGATAGTTTTATACCTTAACTATATAGAACTTATACCGCCTGGTTGAGAAGTAAGCATTATAAGTAAGATTTTATAGAAATTCCATGTGTTCGACCCTGGATGACCTAGGAAACCTCTTGCTTTGCTTACACTTGGACAAGCATGAGGAAATCTTATACTAAACGTAATCACACATGAAGCAATGCATAGGTAGGAGATGCATCTTTTATTGCATAATCCTACCCTAGACGCCTGTATTAGTCACATTAGTAAAACTCAACATGAAATATTTACTATTGATTTTTGCATAGATGAAAGAACGAAGATGCTAAGGAAAAACTTCCACAAGTCAATAGATCAAGCGATATATATCTAGGTTTCCTTACTTATAAGCATCACATGTCCTCTCTATTTAAGGCGAGAGCAACCTCTCGACGCCTAAACACAACATTTGTTCTCCTTTCAGGACATAAATGATTGGAGTCAAAACGGAAAAACAAAATTTATTTCTAAACTTCCTTCTACACATGTATAGCAAGGTCTTTGCTATTTACTCTCTGGAGCAGTTGGCGACGAGTGCTAATCAGGCGATTGAGTTAAGCTCAGGCTAAACACGATGAGTCTGATAATTAAAGAATCCTTATCAAGCACATAATCGCATACTTAAAGTACTTAAAACGCTTCAATAAGATGGTGAATAGTAAAGAGATGAAGAAAGACAGTGGATAAAACATGCATTGTATTGATTAATGTAGGCTTCTCAGCCATGAGAATAATGCAGTCAAACAAATCATTACAAAATGCAAAAATAAAAAGTAAAGAGATTAGTCGAGTTGCAGAATGCATTGGTTTGCATTCCTTGGCTCTTTTACAAGTTAGGGTAATGATGGGTTTAGGGTTTAGGGGGTCCTTGGCTTCTCTTTCTCTAATCTCTCTTTAAGCTCTCACTCAGATGTTGACCAGAGAAGAGGTGGAGGAAAAAGAACTACTACTACTACAGATGGGAAAGGACTCTAAAACTCATCCTTCCACTAGTCCTCCTTGAGAGGAAAACATCCTCTCTTTCTTGTTCATGGTAGAGATGGAGGCTTTTACACTATGCTGCACATTCGTCATTTCTAAAATTGACAGGGCAGAAAGTAGTTGTTTCTTGTCACATCAACTCCAACCACCACTCTTGTCATCTCACGTGATATGTTGGCATCTCGCCTGATGATGGAAATCGCCAGGCAAAAACTTTTTGCGAAGTTCTTACACGCACTCTTCTCGCGATTCGGTTCATTTCTTCTTTTTGTCATCCGGCAAGTAAAAACACTTAAAAGCATAGTTACTCATGCATGATGATTTATGTAAGGTGCATTCACTGGACATTATAAATTTGCACTAAAAGCTACACGTTTTGGTTATTTATCTTGTGTTTTGACTCTATTGTTCTACCTAAAATGCCACAAGAACTTGTATTTTATAAATTATCAAAAACTCTCGCCTCAACCATGTTTGAAACCATGATATATTTAGTGCCCTCTATATGAAAATCCTAGCTCTCTCACTACTTGGCAAAATTAATTAAGTTTTTTTCTTCTTAAAATTGAACTTACAGACACCTTTTTCATTTATTAGTTTCTATGTTTTATCTTCGATATTTTAGGTGTTTTCAAAATCAAAGCTAAATTAATT
>JBBPDI010000002.1:1794776-1805294 GCA_037974545.1 Cucumis variabilis
TTAGCATTTTGTTGTGACTTGTGAATATGAATGAAAAAAAAATGAGATATTTATAACAAGATTTGAAAAGGAAGAATGATGTGAATTTTTTTAATTTTAAGAAAAGTTATAATAAGGAGATGAAAAGTTAAAAAAATCATTTTCACTATCATTAAAAGTTATAATAAAAATGATACAATTATTAAATTTATATGAATGGCAAATTTGCCACTAAAGAAAAACTAAAAAATGATATAATGAAAGGGTAAAATGAAGCTAAAAAATTTCTCCACTTCCACCCTTTTATATATAGTATAGATGTGTGAAATTGCCATTTAATTTAGATTTGTTTTACAAAACACAAAAAAAAAGTTAAAAGATTTTTTCAAATATAACAAAATCTATTGATAGATTTAGTATCGTTAATAGATCAATATTTTTTAAATGTTGTTATAGTAAATTATTTTAAATCTAATTGCTATATTTGTAACTATCTCACTTAATAGAGCTAACCCAATACCAAACAGAATCTTATTACTCTAACTATCAAATTTATTTTTGTTAAACCTTAGTTTTTTTTTTTTTGTTTAATAGAATTTTAAAATTTTCAATTTTATATATAATAAGCATCTATTCAACATTGTTTTTTTAAAATTCCAACTATTTACTTAAGTGAAATTGAAATTTTAAGATTTTATAAAACAAAATTCAAACTTATATATAATAAATAAATTATTAATCAACTTTTTTTAAATATATGTATTGCATAAGAAATTTTGAGACCAATCACAAATTGTCACATCATTTACTAAATTTCTAATGAAAATAAATTTATAATTGAATTTGAGACTAATTAAAAAATTAGCATATGTCCCAAACTAAAATTAGACATAAATTGGCCAATTTTGATGAGGTCACATGTTTTCATTATGACTGTTGGATCAAGTTAATTATTTTGGTCCAATTAAATATTATTTACTTGATCTAAAGTTTAATTGAGCAAAAAAAAATGTTTAATTTAGTCCATGGATTTGGTCTATAGACCAACCAAGCTCAAGTCTAGAAAGCCCATTAAAGAACTCTATAAATAGAGAAGTTCTCTTTATTTGCAAGTGTTGGAAATTGTTTACTCCAGAAGGTCTAGAGAGAATTCTACCATGAGCTAGAAGACTCTCTAACTCCTAAAGTCAACCATCTCCTATAACTTAAAAGGACATCATGTGACTTCCTCCAAATCAAGCATGGGCGTTCAACCGAGAGAGAATCAGATGATCAAATTTTAAAGATTGAACCACATCGTATCAAATCAACACAAACATATCATCAACATAAGTTCTACTCCACGAATCAAATTTCTTTGAAAATCTCGGGCAAACAAATTGGCACATTCAGTGGGACATCTCTACCTCTAATCTCTCTCTCAAAACTCAAATCGACAAACCAACTAATGGCATTAAGGAAAGTTGTATTCCAAATCTTCTATTTCAACTGACGCTTACACGAGGCCTGTCACTCGTAGTCGTTCAAAGGGGATCATTTAGAAGCAGAATCAAGGTTTTGTCATCGCGCAAAGCATCTTTAAACAACCGATGGTATCTTCTAAAGGCATAATCATCATCAGAGAAAATCCTTTGTTTGACAACTTTACTCCTCCTTCGGATTTATCAAAGCAAGAATCACATATTGAAGTAGTGTTTGTCATGATGGTTGATGTAACCGTCGAGGCCACCATGGTGGATATGGAGAGAAAAATAAATTTCCTAATGAAAGCTTTCGAGGAGCAAGATCATGAAATCGATGTTTTAAAAGATCGAATTAAAGTTTATGAAACTACTAAGTCGAGTAAAACTCTTGCTGCCAAAGCTAACGATAAAGGAAAAGTTGTGTTGCAGGAAAACCAGACACAATAGTCAACCTCCGTCACCTCCTTGTCAGTCTAACAGCTGCACGATATGATCACAAGTTCCATAAGAGCTCAGTATGAAAGATCTCCAGAAACTTCTTTTATGTACTCCAAGTCATATACCAAGAGAATCAATGACCTGTGCGGTCTTATTGGGTACCAAGCCCCAAAGTTCTAACAATTCGATGAAAAGGAAAATCCAAAGCAACACATTGCTCACTTAGTTGGAACATGCTAGAATGCATAATTAATTAGGGGTGTAAACATATTAGATTGGGAGGCATTCTCAACCAAACCGTAAACATATTGAATTGGGAATTATTCTCAACCAAACTCATATTTTTTTGGTTGTTTGGGTTGGCAACCTGAATAATCTGAATTGAGTTTCCAACTCCACTTAACCCAACCTGTAAAATATGGGTTCGATTGGATTGGGTTGTATTATTATTATTATTATTTTTTTTGCTTCTAATTTCTAATTTGTTATACAATGAAAGGCTTGACATAATATTATAAAATAATGGCAATAATTTAAGATCTGGGACAAAAGTAACAAAAAAATAGCCAAGAAATAGCAAGAATTTAAGATCTAAGACACAAGTGAACAACTCCCAATGATACTGAAAAAAAATTAGAAAATGATGACAAACCTGTTACGATGGTCGTCACAATCATAAGGATCATAATCGAAGGGAGACGAACGACTGACCTTTCTTCTTACCCCAAAGAAGAAGAGATTGAGGAGAGGGAGACAGAGAAGACGAAGCGTGCAACTGCAAACGGAGAAGACGAGGAGACAAAGGAGATGAAGAAGACGAGGACAGAAGAGATGAGAAGAACGGAGAAGACAATGAGAAGATGAAGAAGATGAAGAATGAGGAGATACGATTGAGGAGAGCAGCGCACGAAAACTTGTTATAAAACTTAACCTAATTAATTATATTTTATTAAAAATAATAAAATATTATATATATTATCTTAATTCGGGTTGGATTGGGTTGAATCGAATTTTCAACCCTCCAACCCAAGACCCAACCCAACCCAAGAAAATTTAAAATGTTCAACCCAACCCACCTTTTAAACTAACCCAACCCAATCCATATAATATAGGTTGGGTAGTCCAGATTATCGGATTATTCTTACACCCTTACGCAGAATTAAGAGAAATCAACTAGTTAGGCAATTCATCTAAAACTTCAAAGAAAATGTTTTTGAGTGGTATACTGATACGGAGCCAAAAGTCATCGATAGCTGGGAATGACTAAAAAACGAGTTCCTCAACCGTTTCTTCAGCACCAAACGCACTATAAATATGATAGAGCACCTTATAAACATGAAACAACAAAAGGGAGAGCCAGTCATCGACTACATCAATCGATTGACGGCTCTAAGTCTTGATTGTAAGGATCGACTCACCGAATCGTACACTGTGAGAATTTGCACCCAAGGCATGCATTGGGGACTCCTCTGCATTTTGCAGGAAATAAAGCCCTACACATTTGAAAAGTTAGCAACTTGTGCTCACGATATGGAGTTGAGCATTGCCAGCAAAGAAACTAAGGATTTTCTTGTTCCTAAAGTAAAGAAAAAAAAAAGAAAACGAAGGGTGTCGAAAAGATAGTAAAGAGCACTGTGAAAGAATCTATGGTCGTAAACACGATTCTGCTGAAGTTCTTCAAAAGGAAGGAAGTGATATCTGAAAATAAAGATGATGGAAGCTAGAGGCGATGTTTGACTTGAAAGGAAAGACAGAAAAAAGTTTATCCCTTTCCTGACTAAGACATCGCATATATGATAGAGCAATTATTGGAGAAGCAACTGATCCAGCTTCTGGAATGTAAGTGACCAGAGTAAGCTAGAAGAGTAGATGATCCCAACTACTGTAAGTTTCATCAGGTTATCAGTCACCCTGTAGAGAAATGTTTTATTCTAAAGGATCTAATTCTAAGGTTGGATTGTGAGAAAAAGATAGAGCTAGACTTGGAGGAGGTAGCTCAAACAAACCATATTGAAGTGACGATAATGTCAGAGACTCCTTTGTTAAGATTTATATTTTAGAACAGAGAAAGCTTGGTCTAGTTTAGAACCTTTGAGCCTATAGTTGTCCAATTTCATCAGGAAGTCGCAGTAGAGGATCCTCAAAGAGAAGAATGGTCGGTTGAAGAAGACGATGATGGGTGGATCCTTATTGTGACCCACCAAAAGAAAAGACAGTCGACTCTGACCCAAAAAGAGTTACGATCCTACCAAAATTATAAAAGAGAGAATAGGGCTCAAAAGGATAAGAAAAAGAAGAAAACTTAAAAGTCTAAGTCGGTGCATGAGGAAGATAGGGATTTCCATCGACCACAACGCTTAGTAACCTTGGCAGACTTCCTTCAAACAAACTTTCTTTGTGATCATCAAGATGAAGACCCAAAAGTTGTTGCATGTCATGTTATCAACGCAACAGATCAGGAAGAAAGCATCCCTCCAAGATCACTAAAAAAGGAGGGAGTGTCAAAAGTCCTATCGAGGTTCAACATGGAGGATCTATATCACTCCGTCGAGAAACCAAAACCATCCTTATTGATGCATTGTTAAATTCAGGAACATCAAGTTTGAGTATGTCGACTTATTATCACTTCATCGAGAAACCAAAACCATCCTTATTGATGCATTGCTAAATTCAGAAGCATCAAGTTTGAGTGTGTCGACTGCTACATATGCGAGAGTGCTCCTTATTACATGTCTATAGACTTCTCGAATCAGGATTTGTTGTTGGGATCAAAACTTCATAATAACCCTTGTATGTTTCTAGATACATTCGAGAACAGAGAGTTGACCAGATTCTCATCGATAAAGGATCAGTTGTCAACAAAATATCAAAGTTAACTATTATCCCATCGAGAAGATGTACCTTGTAATTTTCTTTGTCATCGATAAGTTAAGGCAGTATATGCATGCCTTCACTGTATAAAATATGTTTTGTCCAGGCCAATCATCTCTGGACGCTTAGCCAAATGGACGGTTCTACTCTAGTAATATGACATTGTCTATATTTCATAAAAGGCGATAAAAGAACAAGTGCCTACAGACTTTTTAGCAAACCATCCAATTCCGTCAGAATGGAAGTTAGGTGAAGACTTGCTAGATGATGAAGTTTTCTTCATGAAAGTTATAGATCCTTGAACTTTGTACTTTGATGGTGCAACACGAAGAAGTGGTGCGGGAACAGGCATTGTCCTCATTTTTCCTGAGAAACATATGTTGCCTTATAGCTTTGCACTCGTTGAGTTGTGCTCGAACAATGTGACTGAATATCAAGCTTTGATAATTGGCCGTCAAATGGCATTGAAAATTAGAATATCATTCATAGAAATTTATGGTGATTCAAAGTTGATAATCAATCAACTCGCGCTTCAGTATGATGTGAAACATGAAGACTTAAAGTCAACAAATGATGGAAAACTTCGACAACGTGATGCTGGAACACGTCTTTAAAGTCAAAAATAAAAGGACAAACGCATTGGCAAATTTGGCCACTGCCTAGCTTGATGATGTCTGATGATGTCAGATGATGTAACTCTTAATATACCACTTTGTTAACAATGAATTATGCCTCCAATTGTGTTTGAATGTCAGGAGGCAAATGTGATGACATCCCATTTGATTGACGAAGAAGATTCTCGTCAATTCATCATAGAGTATCCTAAACATGGAAAGCTTTCAAAGGATTCCCGTCATAAAAGTGAGGTATAAAGAAGAGTTGTGCACTTCATTTATTACAAGTGAACCTTATATCGTCATCCACTTAAAGGGCACTTCCTTCGATGTCTTGGAAACGAAGAGTCGATAATAGCTCTAAAGAAAGCACATGTAGGTGTCTGTGAAGCACATCAATCAAGACCAAAGCTTTAATTCCAGCTAAAAATAATGAGCTACTACTGGCCTAAGATGATCCAAGATTCAATGGACTATGCAAAAAAGTGTACGACTTGTCAATACCATGCAAACTTCATACACCAAGCCTCTTCATCCAACTGTGGCTTCCTGGCCGTTTGAGGCTTGGAGACTCGATCTGCTTGATCCCCATTACACCAAAAGCATCAGCAGGACATTCTTATATCCTTGTAACTACATACCATTTCTCAAGGTAGGCTGAGGGCATTTCCTTGAGAAAGGCCAAGAAGGATAACGTGGCGGACTTTATTCGAACTCATATCATCTATCGATACGATATTTGTCACCGAATCATGATCAATAATGGAAGGTAATTCTTCAATAACATGATAGACAAGTTATGTGAAAAATTTAAACTTAAGCAATACAAGTCATCCATGTACAATGCAAATGCGAATGGACTAGCAGAAGCATTCAACAAAACATTATGCAATGTTCTGAAGAAAAATGTCTGCAAGTCGAAGAAGGATTGGCAAGAAAAGATTGGGGAAGTATTATGCTTTGGTTTATGGAGTAGAAGCAGTACTCCTACTAAAGAAAGAAATTTCATCCTTAATAATGCAATTCAAGAGGGTCTAACTACCAAAGACAATGCTAAATTACGCCTTCAAGAGTTAGAAGCACTTCACTAAAAGAGATTAGAAACTCAACAAGCACTAGAATCTTATCAAGCACGAATGTCTAAGACTTTTGATTTAGTGCTTGTAGTGAGAAAACCTATCATAATGACAAGGCATACAGAGAATAAGTTCACATCTAAATGAGACGGAACCTACGTCGTCAAAGAAGTTTTCACAAATTGAGCATACAAAATCATCAATAAAGATGGATTACGAATTGTCCCAATCAACCACAAAATTTTCAAGAACTTTTATGCTTAATTTTGTTACGTAAAAAAAAAAGTTGAACTACGTTATGACTTGATCTTTCACTACAAGAAATAATATTTTCCCCGACGTGGCAATACATCACAAAAACCCTAACCAACGTCGGGGAAGGTTACTGCAAAGTCGCGAATGACGTCGGCAGGCACGTCGGGGATACTTTCCCCGACGCAGCTCAAGTCAATGATGGGGAAAATTTTCCCAACGTACGATGCAGCACGTCGTAGATGGCTTCTGTGACACCGCATCGCAAAAGGCTTTTGCGACGCGGCGTCGCGAAAGGCTTTAAATATATATTTTTTTAAATTAATTATTTTTAGAGAACAAAATTGGATAGAAGAAGGGATGAATATGCACGATTCAGAGAAGGGAAAGAGAGAAAGTATAAAGAATGAGAGAGGGAGATGGATGATTTGTAAAAGGAAAACATGGAGAAAGTAGAGGGAAGGAGAGAGAGAGTGTGTTGAATAGTAACAGAGGAGAAAGAGGGGAACAAGGACACTTCCGGTAACGGCAATGGTGATGGAAAAGACGAATGGACAATAGCACGAATCTTCTCCTCTAGCTCTCTCTCGGTTGATTTTCTCTTCCTTTCATTTTGTAATCGGTTCTGTGTTGAACGGGGAAGAAATAGAGTGGACTTTCCCCGATGTCTTTGAACACGTCGTAGAAGAACCCTTTCCCTGATGTCGTGTAACCCTAACTTCGTAAAAAGGTTAAATAACAAATTAATTATTTAAACATTCCTCGACGTGCACCTGCCACACGTCGCGAAAAGGTGACCATTGTCACTTTAATACATAACTTACAACTTACACTTTCCCCGACGTTTGGTTCTTATGCGTCGCATAAAGTAGAGATATTAAATTTAATTTTTAGACTTTTCACAACGTTTTGTTACTGTGCGTCGCAGAAAGTCAAAATAGAGTGCATCGCGGAAAGTCACTTTCTGCAACACGACATGCATGCATCGCAGAAAGTGGCTTTCTGCGACGTATCATACTGTGCGTCGCTGAAAGTGACTTTTTGCGATGTCAAAATAGTGTGCGTCGCGAAAAGTAAACGTATTAAATTTAATTTTAGACTTTCCGCGACGTAGCATCGTGTGCGTCGCAAAAATTTACTTTTTACGACATAATATTACGTGAGTCGATGAAAGGTGATTAACGACGATGCACCTTTCGCCAACGTTGTTTTTGGCGTCGCAGTTATTTCGATTTCTTATAGTGTTTGTACTATAAAGGGTACGTAGGCAGCTTAAGGGAAACTTTAAGTTCAATCTAGTAAAAAAAAAAATAAACTACGTTATGACTCAATCTTTGTATTATAAAGGGTACATAGGAAGCTTAAGGAAAAGTTTAAGTTGTTGAAATTTATGTCCTAAAACTCAAAGTTTATAATCATATTCTATTCAATAAAGTTGTTATTGAGAAATTAAATATTATAATCTTAAGTCCAATAAAATAAGGTCTCGAGGCTATTTTGAGTAGACTTAAACTTTATGTAAAGACATAAACGTAGATCAAGTTCGAGTATAAAGCCTAAAACAGTCTACAGTGTATGAATAAAGGTTGGACGCATTATTCTTGGACACTATGGATGTGATCCACTGTGTAGTTACTACAAACGATGTGATCCTGAATAATTCATATAGATTCATAAAAATTGGGGCCTCCTATGTAAAAAATTTACATAAGACCAAATGATGAAATAGTCACTTTTACGTTATAATGTCGTTTATTATTTAAAATTGACTATTGTGATTATTAATGACCTACGTAACTTAATCTTAATCCTTAGATAACTATGAACTCCTGTTCACATGAGATTATCCTTATATCTGCATAGGTGAGGGCAACTCTTTAGCGCTGCTCCAATAAGCCTCCCATTTCAGGGATAAGATCGGGTGAATAGCTGGAGACATAAGGTGTAAGATGAAATTTTCCTACCCACTTTAGGAAAAGTAGATAGATTGTTCCCTTAAAGACTGAATCAAAGGCTTGAACAAGGGATCCTTCCCTCTCATTGGCCCGAGAGGAATTCAGTTTATAGAGTAGACCTTAAACTAATTGTTTAATAATGGATCATTAGGACTTAAGGAGCAAGATGTAGTCTCAGAAGTAAAATGCTAAATTTTACCCAACCAAGCTTATGAAAAACCTGTGAATGATTAACTTGCTAATCATGGTTATATCAAATAGTCATAAATATATATAAAGTTAGGGGAGTACAACTACGAGACTTTAGTGCAATGACTCGTTAGTTAACGAATGTCGATTAGCTCGATCTAATAGTTTAAACAGTTAATCTCAAATCGTTGGAGCTCATGATCTATAGGTCCATTAGATTTCATTGCTAGCAAATATAGAATAAACTTATAACAGTATGATAGACTAAGTCGAATTGAGCAAGGAGATCAGAGAAACTGACATGTATATATGATATAATCGTCAGATTTCATATTAGAGATAAAGCTTTATGTTTAAATGAAATTTAAATATTAACAATATGAATGCAAATTCATACTCGGAAGCTCAAAAATGATAAAAATAGTCAAAGTTGTAAAAAGTAAAAAATATTGACTTTTTTACCTTGAAAAATCAAACTTTGACTGATAATATATTCAAACATGATTTGAATTTCACGAAAATGAAAGTTGATTCATGCTCGGAAGGTCGAATTTAGTCAAGATGGATAAAATAAAAAAGTCAAAATGTATAATCAAATGACCTACCAAATGACCATTTTGTCCTTTGACCAAAGTTAGTTAAATAAATATATATATTTTGTTGGCTAATCCCATTAACTCTAGTGGGCTAGATGTTGTCATTTAATGGAGATAAAAAGTCCACCAAAGGTAGTAGGCTTTGAGTTGTTGGACTAAAAGTGTTGCATGGACAAGCAATTTTGCATGAAAATTTCTTATAAATTGGGTCTTTCAACTCATTTGATGGGTTGGTTTTTTACTTGTGCTCTCATAAGAAATTGAGTTTCTTTTTCTTCATCTTTACTTAAAAAAAAATGAAATTCTACCAAGCCTCTTTCTTTTTCCATCTCTTTCTCTTTCTAGTTTCCTTCGTCCAATAGGTCCTACAACTCGGTTTCAAGTCCAAAGGATAGAAGGTCAACCTTAGTGGTGGTTCAACAAAAAATCGAAGCTTCAAATGTTAGTATTTTCAAAAACTCTAATTTCAATTTGTTTTTTGGTTACAGGTTACATGTTAATTACGTGCAATTAGGATAGATCTAGTTTCCGTCATGCATGTTTTAATTCTATCATAAGTTTAGTTCAGTAAAAACAAAAAAGTTGAACTACTTTATGACTTGATTCCTGTAAAGACGTAGGCAACTTAAAATAAATCTTAAGTTTAGTCACACATAAGACAAGAGTAGTGTTATGACCATGTAAAGTATGACAATAGCCATTGATGGCATTCATTCATATTAAACAATATCAACTTAAAGTTAAAAATGTCCTACTGGGGTCAATATTGTTGGAAACGAAAAACATGTGCAGCGGAAACTAGGAACGAAAAATTACTCTAACTGCCCTTTACTAGTTAACATGCAACTCTAAACAAACAAATAGGAATTAGAAAATAACATACCTTTGATGCCCTTCTGTGCACAATCTGGGACAACCACTAGAGTTTACCTACTATTCTCGGGACAAAGAACCGGGTTGTGGGACCCAATTTGGTATTGGAAAAACAAAGAGATAAAAGGAAATTGAAAGGTCAAAAAAATGTTGAGATTTTATGGTGAAATAATTAGTAATTTCTAAAATTACTAAATTTGGCAAAAGATTCA
>JBBPDI010000002.1:1819357-1831588 GCA_037974545.1 Cucumis variabilis
CTAATCCTTAAATACCAGTGCTCCTCCAATGAACAACATGTTTATGGTCCTACCAATAAACAGAAACCTCTCTCGTGTCATAGAGAGGGTAGGATCATTTGTTTAAGACCTAGAGACACCATTTAAGGAACACTCATCTACTTACCGTAAAGTAAGGAAGGAGTGAATTCCATCTTGTGTAATTATGTTTCCAACTCTCTACTTGGTCTTGTCCCCAAAATGATAAGCTTATTGAGTCGATGATCTGGCCACTCTCACCCGTACAAATTAAAGGACAATCCATCACGAACAGGAGTTCATAATACACTCAGAATTAATACTAAGTTACCTAGGTCATCCTAATGAAATAAAAATCTAACTAGTTAACGTAGTTACATCTAGTGGTTACTATTTCGCAGTCCGGTCTTATGCAAACTCATTGCATAGACCCTCACTCGCATGTCAGGGTTTAGGATTTAGGGTTTAGGGTTTAAGATCATTGCGTTTGTATCAAATATAAAGTGAGTTGTATCCATAGTGTTATTAGGATAAGATACCCAGTCTTATCTATATACTGTAGACCCTTTAAGCTGATCTTGAACATTGATCCCTGTATGTCTCTACATACTGTTCAAGACTCATTAAACAGCTTAGAATGTTAATTTATTGAATTTGGGTTATTAAGACAAAACTATTAATATAATTAATAACAATTATTACGATAATAACACTTTATTAATAACGGTTAATGGATTATATTTACAATCTATGAGTTTTAGGACATAAATCCCAATAGTAAGGATCGGCACAGTAACAAGTTTCTGTTTAAGATTCTGAAAACTACTATCATATGCTAGGCTCCAAACAAAAGGAGCCCCCTTCCTAGTCAAAGGAGTAGCTATACGAGAAAAGTCCTCCACAAACCTCCGATAATAACCTACTAAACCTAGAAAGCTACGAACCTCACTGACTGTGGAAGGTCAAGGCCAACTTTTAACAACTTCAATCTTTGTTGGGTCCACAAAAACTCTCTCACTAGATACTACATGGCCAAGAAAAGTCACCTGCGTCAGCCAGAATTCACACTTTGAAAAATTAGCATAAAGTTCTTGGCTTAGAGAGTCTCCAAAACCTTATGCAAATGCTCCTCGTGCTTAGCCTCTGTCTTAGAGTAAACCAAGATATCATCAATAAAAACTATTACAAAAATGTCTAAGAAATCCTTAAACACCTTGTTCATCAAATTCATGAATACGACAGGAGCGTTTGTCAAACCAAAAGACATTACAATGAATTTATAATGTCCATGTCTCAAATGATTAGGAATATCACTGTCTCTAATCCTCAACCGGTGATAGTCTGAGCATAAATCAATTTTAAAGAACTTAGTGGCTCCCTATAGTTGTTCAAACAAATCATTGATTCTAGGCAGCAGATATTTGTTCTTGATTGTCACCTTATAAATCTCTCTATAGTCAATGCAAAGACACATCGATCCATCTTTCTTCTTCACAAATAGTACTGGTGCTTTCCAAGATGACACACTAGGTCGAATAAAACTTTTATCCAGTAATTCCTGCAACTGGACCTTCAGCTCTTTTAGTTCAACTGGAGTCATTCTATAAGGGGCTCTCGAAATAGGAGCGGTGTCTGGCTCCAATTCAATAGCAAAATCAACCTCCCTACAAGGTAGGAGTCTTGGAAGCTCTTCTGGAAATACATTTGGGTATTCCCTCACCACAGGTTCTGATGTCAAAAAAATCTCAGCTTCTCTAGTATCCACCACGCTGGCCAAGATACTCCAAGTACCTTGGTTGAGTAGCTTACTGGCTTTCATAGCTAAAATTACTTTAGGCACTACCACAGTCCCTACCCCTTTAAATTTAAAACAAGACTCTACAAGAGGATTGAAGACTACCTTCTTATGAGAATAATCTATACTAGCATGATTAGCAGCTAGTCAATCCATGCTTAAAATTACATCAAAATCACGCATATCCAGTACTAGTAAGGTTATATCCAACTCACGAGTCGCTATCTCAATTTGACATGCTTTAATATTTTCTTTTGACAACATAATTTCTCCAAATGGAGTAGACACTGACATAATGTAATCTAGAGGCTTTACCTCTAAGCATGCATGTGTTATAAATATCGACGATACAAAAGAGTGAGAGGAACCGGAGTCAAACAGAGCTAAGGCATAATACCCTAACACTGGTAGCATACCTGTCATGACTGTGTCAGCTCTCTCAGCCTTAGATCTGTTGGTGGCAAAGGTTTTCCCCTGCTATGGTGCTCTCGCCCTCTGACTGCTCTGCCCAGCCCCTGTAGGTCTCAAAGGACAACGATCAACTGTATGTCCCTCTTGCTTACACTTGAAGCAAGTCCTAGTCTCAAATAAACAGCTACCCATGTGGTGCTTTCCACAAGTGTTGCACAATGATTTCTCTCTGGCAGTTTCACCTGCCCCAATGGGATTCTACTGGAAACGGTGAAAATCTCCACATGATCACAAGTTCCTTTGAGGAACTTCAGAAGAATTTTGATCTGCTTTCCTCTTCTGTCCACATGATGTTCCCTATCAAACCTCTTTGATTGAACCTCATCCTTCTGAATACTCATGTCCACTGCCAGACGCAGTGCTTCAGCCTAAGTAGATGGCTTAAATGCTCACACAAAACCTCTGATCACATCCTTCAGACCCCTAAAAAATCTCTCTACTCTGGCTTGCTCATTATCAATTAACTCTAGGGTGAAACGCGACAACATATAAAACTCCTGATCGTACTCTTCTATTGTCATATATCATTGCTTTAAATCCAAGAACTCCTGGCATTTACATCTCTAAGATTAACAGAGAATAACTTAGTATAAAACCACTCTCTGAACTGGTTCCAGGTGATCTAATTCAAATTACCACCCAACATTCACATTGTGGATCACCACCAGATAACACCTCTATCTCTTAGTAGAAAGACAACACACTAAACCTTGTGTTCTTAAGAGCACCTCATATAATTGAAGATGGTTTTCATAGAGGACAACCACAACTCTGCCTTGGTAGGATCCTCTAGTGATCCATCAAACATTTGAGGGTCTTACTTCCTAAATCCTCCAAATGTTTAGCTTCAGTCGAGAGTTGATCTAGTACGTTCGTTGTTGTTGTACAATTGGTTCTTGTGCAGGAGGGACTGTTGGTGCAGGCTAGTTCTGAGTCATAGCAACACCAATAAGCTCTGTAAATCTCTATTCCAGGTGAGTAGACAGAGTAGCCAAATTTGTATGAGTAACAGGTGCAGCGAGGACGTTCTGATCAACTTGGCTCTCAACAGGCTAGTTACTAATAAGGATTATGATGTGGACTATGGGGTAGACATTAAGCTTCCTTGAAACTAACAATTTGAAGACCATTTGTTATTATATTTTCATTTTCTTTAATTTAAGAAGTTATGATAACTACCATTAATAGCTTAGTATTAAAGATGGTGGTTGGAAGTTGGTTGTTAGAAATTAGAAAAGCATAGTTAATGTTATCTTTTGACTTTTGGTATTTTCATTAATTAGAGTAGAGCTTTTACAAGGCTATATAATGCCTTATCCTTTCATTTGTAAGGACAAGACTTTTGATGAATGTAATGTGAATCTCAATTTGAGAATTTTCCCTTAATTTGTAATTCTTGTGATATAATGCATGTGAGCCATTCAATCTAACCTTGATCAAGTTTGATTGTGGAGTTACTCAATTTAAAACAAGATTTCCAAATCTTGCTTCTAGATCTTCGATCTAAGAGGTAATCTAATCCTTACTTTCTCTTGGTTGATCTAAATTTGTATAAGGAGGTGTTAGTTTCTTATTTCAAAGGTTCTTGCTACGTTAATAGCTTGGATCTTTGAATTGAAAATTAGGATTGCCTTATCAGTTACGCCATGCTCCTCTACCTTTCAAATTAAGTCGAATTCATTATTTAAAAAAAAAACACTTTGGTTGACACGAAATACGATAAAATTTATTTGAAATAATCATTAACAAATAAACTTTATTCGGGCCCTATTTTAAACAAAATAAAATTTCTAAAGTATCATTTATAAATTACTTAGAAACAAACCGTTCCAAACATGAAACTTATTTTAAATCCTCAAAACTAAAAAACAATGAAAACACTAAGCGAAAACAATTTTGAAAGAAAGTTCCCCTTTGGCGATCACGTCTCCTTCTTGTCCTTCGTCGGTCAACCTCTCGTATTACCTTTTCCTAAAAAAGTAAACAAAAAAGGAAGAGTATAAATATACCAGTAAGAAACCCACTACTGGTTCTGTTAAGGGTAAACCGTTAACTTCCTATTGGGAGGCAAGGATGAATTTAAGAAGGGGCCAGGGGGGGCACGTGCCCTCCTTACATTCTCAGTTCTTATATTTTAATATTAATTTTAAAGTTTCAAAATACAATATATATTAAAAAATGCTTCTTAAGTGTAAGTTTGGTTTTTGGTTTAGTGGTTGTGTCCTCCATTTGAAAATTTCACATTTTGAGTTCAAATCCCATCTCTTGCATTTAATTTTTCTAGCACTCATTTGTTATCTAACAAACTTTCACTCTCTCAACAATATTTCATGAAGAAGGTATTATTTTTTATTTTTCTGATGCAATTTTTAAATTCACATATTTACATTACTTATGTATATATTTATTTTATTTTATTTCAGAATTAAACAATACAATACAAGATCATTTTTTTCGATCATCGTTAGAATATAAGTATCGTATTAATTCACTAGTAAGTTCAAATTCTTCTTAATATTGTTTAATACTAATTTTGTAGAGTAAACATATCAATATGGAGAGAAATTTTAAAAGAAAAACAACAATAGAAACTATAGAGGCATCATCTTCAAACAAGAGACAAATATCTGATTCAAATATATCTTATACAGAAAATTCGTAAAGGACAGTTATAATACTTATTAATTTAATTAATTTTTAAAGATAATTAATGTTTTTTAATACTTTTTAAGTGTGTTTGTTATATAGTGTCTCTCTATATGAAATTTATGGATTCGCCAATGTTGGGAGGTACCCTGCATCATAACAGTCTCGTGATCTTGTAGGATGCACGTAATCAGTCTAATGCCCCCAAAGGATGCACATATCGGTCTAGTGCTTCGAAAAATGCACCTATCAGTCTAGTGCTCCTGAAGGATGCACAACAAGTGGTGATCGCATGGGACACCTGCAAGGCACACTACCCCATAGATAAAGCTAACAATTTTTCCCTCAGTCCAATCCAACAATTTAAACAGTCAACTTAGAATACAATCCAAGCTACCATCATCATATAATCATTGTAGTCCAACACATATACAGTCAATTTACCCATACTAGTACATAATCGATCATTAGCATAATGATTCATCAAACAACCAAACTTATACATAAGTGTCATCCACCTCACTTCAGACAATTCAATCAACAGTACACTATCTATACATTAATATAACAGTCAATCGTCCTCAATTCTGTCAGTTCAACATTCTTTATTCAGCCAATACTTTGCAATTTTTATATAGGGATCGGTAGTTGAAAATCCCTTACCTTAAGTTTACCTAAGCTTCTTGATCAAACTAAGTCCAGCGAACCAATCTAAACATAATTAAACATAAATCAAACTCTTTAAAATTACTTTCTCCCATTCAATTCACCCAAATATGAATTCCAAACTTACCCAAGTAAATGGAGAATTTAGCTCCAACCAAACTTGTCATGAATCCAAGAACTCAAGCATTGTTCACAAACGACACCTTCAAAGAACAATGTTAACCAAACGATTAATTCGACATTACACCCCAAAGAAACTACAATGCAGAATCATCAAACCCACTATTTCAAACTTACCACCAAAAGTCAATACTCTTTGTGGCAAGGCAAAAATGGAAGTGCATAAGACGACCCAAGCAGCGGTGTGTAAGAAAGATCTAGGCGGCTAGCTTGGACATGAATGTCGGCTTGCAAACCAAGGCTGAAAGATGGGGAGTCGCGCGACTCAAAGATGAACACATCGACGCAACTCAGCTGCTAATGCTTCGTGAACGTTAAATGAAGATATGTGTAGTAGCGGCGCTTCGTGGATAACACAGATCTGAGCAAACGAACGCTCAATGATGCACGACTGCTGAAATTATGAGGAACAAGGATGCTTCGACTTCGACTAACGACGATAGTGGCTTCGATGGTGAGTGTAGATAGAGACGGTCGACGACATCGAAGAAGTCAAACGGAAGTAAAGAAAAAGAAGGGAGGGCTAGGGTGAGCGACAGTTATAGCTTGAAGAAGAAGTGGAAAAAATAAAAATTGAGGGCACGCCAAATGATGGGGTTCAATATTAAAGTAATAATAATAACATATTATTATTATATTACCATATCTATTTTTATTTCCATTTTCATTCTTTTTCCTTCCCTTTTTCTTAAAAGAAAAATCTCCCACTTTACACATCCAAAATCCAACAAAATACACCCAATATATTTTTTAAATCAATTAAAACAAGATAATTATGCGTGGAGAAAAATACCTTAAATTTTTGGGGCGTTACATGTTGTCAAAGGAAATGACAAATGGAAAAATGTAGTGTAGGAAAACCAACAACAACAACAATCAACTTTTGATGCCTCCATGTCTCTTTAGCAACTACAGGATATGATCACAAACTCCATCACCATCTCAAACATCTTTTATGTACTCTAGGTCGTACACCAAAAGAATCGCCAACTTGAGAATGTCTGTGAAATACCAGCCTCCAAAGTTCCAGCAGTTTGATGAAAATGGAAATCTGAAACAACACGTTGTCTTTTGTTGAAACATGTGAAAACCCAGGATCAAGAGGAGACCAACAGGTCAGGCAGTTCTTTTGAAGCTTGAAAGGGAATGCTTTTGAATGGTACACTAGTCTAGAGTTTGAAGTGATTGACAACTAGGAACAACTAAAAATAGAGTTCCTCAACTGCTTTTAAACATTGGGTGCATTGTAAGCACGATGGAGCTTACAAATACAAAACAACTACCCAAGAAGAAATTCACTCAATCTCTATAGTTAGAGTAAATAGAGAAATTACTCTCTTAAGGGTTTATTTCAGGGGTTGAACAATGTAGTGTCACACCCTCTCTTGACTTTAGAGGAGTTCAGTTAATAGTGGGAGTAGAACTTATTATTCATTAGAGAAATCAGTGGTACTTAAAGAGTTAGATATAACTACAAGGGCAAAATGATAATTTTAACCTAATTGTACTTACGAGCAATTTGTGTAGAGCCATTGCAGTGTTGAATGAACACAAAAAGATATCTATAGCAAGAAGAGTGCAACTTTTAGTCTTTAATGGAGACTAATAGTTAATGAATAAAAATTAATTTAATTAAACAGTTCAATCAATTAATCTTGTATCATTGAAGCTTCAATCTGTGTGTCCATAAGGTCTCCTTGTTAGATAATAAAAGTTAATGAAAATCAAATTTATTTTGGCTTAATTTGAATTGTTCAAATTAATTAAAGAAAATAAATTTATATGATACAATTAATATAATGTATTTGATAAATTATAATATAAAGTTTTTAAAAGAGAAATTAATACTTAAATATGATTCAAATAATAATAAAAATATAAATAAGATTCATAAATAAACTATATGTCAAATTTTGTTTTTTCATATTTATGTATGTAGGAGAGAAAATATGTGTGGGATGAATATATAAATATACATATATATAGACACACATGGGGTTAAGGCTTAAATGGTAAATGGCCAATCGCATTAGTGAAAAAACTAACTCCAATAAGTCTTTTTAGTAAAGAAAAAATGAAATGTTGAGACATTAATTTAATATAGTTCTTATTTTAAGATCATTTATGTCAAAAACCCGTTTCTACTTTGGAAAATAAGCGAAATTTTCATAATTTTCAAAAAGACAAGTATGCCCCTTTTTAATCCCTACATTTTTTGTCTATTTAAAAACAAAATTTAATTATCTAACCAATTATCAAACCACTTTTTCTTTTAAGAAAATCATACACATACTAATATCTACTTTAATCACTAGTAAAAAAACTAATAACAAAAATCTATTTATTCTTTTAAAATATAATGATAATAATAATAATAAATATTTAAATAAATATTTTTTAAAAAAAAAAATCTCATCCAATAGAGTGAATATAAACCAAGTAGCCACCCCATGACCCTCTCTATAAATATAATGTTAATGGCAGCCCTAATCATAACTATATTATACTCAAAATAACTACCAAATACCTTATTATCAAAATAACTATAAAATAGTTCACAATCAAAACAATTATAAAATACCTTCTACCCATAAACAATTAAGACTTTTCTCATAAACCTCACAACTACCTACCTCCTACATTTAAAAAAAAAATCAAAATTTACAATACACAACTAAAAATATTAAAAATAATTTAAATGTTAATGCAAAATGATACTAAAGTTTTTGATGCAATCCAATCTTTCACTCACATTAATTAAGGACTAGGGCATGATCTGAATGCACTAAAATGTCACCATCACCATCATATCCACCCGTCTTCTCCCCCACAATCTCCAATCTCATCTACTCATCCCAATCACCATCAATATAGATCCCCACATCTATCTTTTATCTCAACCCTTTTCCATTTAGATTTAGAAAAACACACACAAAAGTATTCACATAGGATATGTCTCGAAAATCTCAATCCAGCGACCAAATTTGAAGCAATGCTTCCAAGGAACATAAACTGTGGTTGATGGTATGATTCAACCAATGGGACACTATGGGTACCTAACAAATCGAGCCGACTGTATATATAAAAAATTATTAAATATTTAAAATGATAAAAATCTTAATTTTTAAAATAAAAGAATTGGTGAACAAAATGTACATGAAGAATTTATAAAGTTTGTGTTTGTGGTGAAGGGTAGAATGGAAAACCAAGTTTAGTAGTGGAACACCAAAGCAATGGAATGACCATATTTCAATAATCTAAAACCAATTAGGAAAAATCTTAGATACTCTAACAATATTAATTTTCTTTCACTTTTTATTTTAAATTACTTTTCCATTTAGTCATAGTCCAAAAAAAAAAACCCATGTTTTTAGTTTCATGAATGGATAGTCATTTAATTTTCATTTTTTTCCTTTGTTATTTTATTTGAATTATTTGTATCTCTTTCTAATTTATTTTTTAAATTATTTAAATTCTATACAAAATTCAATATGTTTGTTTAAGTTTTACAAAATGAAAAATTGTGATATATATGTTTTCGTAGCATAAAACTATTATTTAGAGGATAGTTTAAAAGAAAGACTATAGTTGATTAGGAAAATAAAAATGTGCACAATAAATTCACTATTTGATAACTTTTTTTATAAATTAAATATATAAAAATGCTTTCAAAGTCTTCACAAAATTAATTAACTTTGGTTTCTTATTTTACTATATGTTAATTAAAAAAAATATAGTTTTCTTATAACATAAACTAGAGGCCGTGACTTGAAATAATATTATTGATACTAACATTATTGTTTAAAAGCTTAATTCTTCGTTAGACTCACTTCGAAATTCATAATGAGGATAGCTTGACTGTCATTTAATTAATTTGTTGGCAACAAAAAGATAAGCAATTTGTATCCACTTATCCCTATATTAAAACTAAAAAAAAAAACATCAATATTAAATTAGTGATGAATGCAAGAGATAAGTAGCTAAACAAATATAAAATAAAATTACAATATATATATATATATATATATATATATATATATTTGTATCTCGTTTATTAAAAATAATTATACTTCAAATATTTCATCTAAATCATATGAATTTAAATTAATTTAAAATAAAAAATGCACATCGTAATACCACTAATAGTTTAAAACCAAGTTAAAATTTAGAGATTAAAAAAAAATTAATTCTATTTTTATCCTAAATTTTTTAATTTGTTGTATTTTCTTATCTAAACTTTTTAAATGAGCTTATTTTAGTCTTTGTTGCTAAGATTATGTTAATTCTCAACGAAATGATAAAATGACTTCTATATTTGGATAACTATGCTGCAAAATAATATAATAATATAGAATTTTAATATAATAATATAATAATATAGAATCTTTCACTCACATATGTTTACTCTACCTTGTCATAGATGTTAACAACGATATGTTAGTTCTATTTTATTTTTCTTAATCTACTCAGTATCGTTATTCTAATTTGCTTCTAAATTCCAATTTAAAAATAAATAAATAAAAGGTGTGGGGCCGAAGAGGGGATGCAAGAGATTTTTAGAGAAAAAGAAACCATTAGTTTTTAATTTGGATTTATTTGACTCAAGTGTGTTATAAGTTTTTGTGTTAGTATAAAAGATATATAAAATAAATTAACTGTTATAAAACAAAAACAAAAAAGCTAAATAAGGAGAATGAAGCAACCAAAGAGAAGAAATAGGGAAGGGAGGAAGTAGAGAACAATTGAACTCAATTGTGGTGTATCTTACAAAGGCACCACATACTTCTATTTATAGGACATCCCATAGTATATGTTATACTATAGAATTTAATGGGATGAATGTTACAACATGGAATAAGTGGAGAGTTATATGGAATAAATGGAGAGTTATAGGAAGATTAATAGCATAATGTATGTTATGGATATCTACATAATTATATTTATAATAATTATACTATTATTGTTATTACTATCTTTTTATTATTATTATTATTATTGTTGTTGTTGTTGTTGTTGTTGTTGTTGTTGTTGTTGTTGTTGTTGTTTTTATTATTATTATCTTTATTATTATATTATGACAATATTAAAAATTTTAAATAACAAAATTCATGTAAAAATTGTTTTTAAAAAAATTGTTTTCATAAAATGGAAGTGGTTTTCAAAAAATAACAAAATGGAAAAAGGGTAGTTTCAAAACTATTTTGGTAAAATGGTGATTTTTTTGGCATTTTGTGAAGTGGGTCTCACTATCTATAAATTATTGTTATTGTTATTATTATTATTTAATTTTGAAAAAAATTAGTGGAATTAAATATTTAAGTAGGGAGGTAAATTGTAACTTTATTGTTTAATTCTTTTTTTAATACACTAAACTCTCTTTTTGATATTTTGATGATTTTTTTAAACTTTGTAACTTTTGTTATTGTATAAATTCAATTTTTCAATGTTCCATTTTGTTAAAAATATTTAGTAATTTTCAATTCATATAAATTAGAAATTATTTGTTATTAAAAAGAAAAGTAATAGGAGATGGAAGGATAAATTGAGAGGATATAAATCAATAATAAACCAACTGTGTGTGAGTATATATGTGTGTGATTGAAGAATAAAAAGTAAAATATTTTTTAATTTTATGAAAATAATTTTTTAAAAATAATTTTTACATGGATTTTTTTATTTTAAATTTTTAATATTGTAATAATATAATAATAAAGATAATAATAATAAAAAAGATAATAATAATAATAAAAAATAATAAAGATGATGATAATAATAATAATAATAAAGATAATAATAATAATAATAATAAAATAATAATAATAATAACAATAATAGTAATAGTAATAATAATAGTAATAATAATAATAACTAGGAAAATTGTATTGGGTGGCACAATACAATTATGTATTAGTAATATTAGCACCAACTTTTCCAATTTTGCAAATATAGCAAATTTCTAATTTCTTTTATATTTTCTGTTTTAATTTTTTTCATTATTCCAAAAATACCCTTCTCTACCTTCCACTAATTTCTCAACCACTTTCGTAACTTCTTCCTTTTCGTTTTCATTCTCTTTTTCGTTCGCGTTTTCATTCTCTTTTTCGTTTGCGTTTTCATTCTATTTTCCTCTTCCATTTCGTTTCTGTTTCATTCTATTATCCTCTTCCATTTCGTTTTTGTTTCGTTTCCTTTTCGTTCTATTTCTATAAATCTTCCTCTTCGTTATTTTCTCCAATCTCCCCTGTTACATCTTCATCGTTCTCTTCTCCTCAGATCTTCTTCTCCATCGTTCTTGTGCAGGTATGTTGTTCTTCCTATATTCTTCTTTAAACCCTTATTTTCTTTCTTTTTGAATTGATGGTCATATTTTCTTTATGTGTATGTGAATTGATTATCATCTATCATAAATTAGGGCTACAATTTGTTCTTCCCCATCTCTTTTATTTGTTTTTTTATTTGTTCCTCATCTCTTTTAC
>JBBPDI010000002.1:1851997-1866843 GCA_037974545.1 Cucumis variabilis
TTTCTGGATATGAATAATGTGAGAGATGGTGAACAACGAAGCCGATGAATTTGAAGGAAGTAATTACACAAAATTCTGATCATTTAAGGATCCAAGAACAAAAAAGTAAACTACAATACAGGGTAAGATCGAAAAATGACGGGAAATTACCAAAAAAGAGGATAATTTTAGGAGGCCTTAGTTTTCAAACCAAAGATTTTTGAGAGAAATGGACATATGAAATTGTCCAAATCCCTGAAACCATAAACCTATCCTTTCACAATTTGAAACGTCGCGCACGACTGGTGAAAATGTTGGTTCCACCGGACGGTCGCAACAGCATGGGACGAGGAAGGCGACTTGGAGAGCAGCGGAGTGTTGGAGGGATCTGCTATATCGAACTGCCCTGCTACTTGAGAAACTCAGCGACAGCGTCACCCATTAAAGGACCGGTGAAAGACGCTCTCCATCGGACGACGTCGGCTATCACGGATTTCTTTTTCCTTTGCTTTTTCTTTCTTTTGCTTTATAAGAAGGGGTTTTAGCATTTGGAATTAAATTCTCCAGAAACCAAACCTATAGAAAGTTTTATAAAATAGAAAAGAAAGAAAAAAGACAACATAATAAAATTATCACTCTACTCTTCAAGATTCAAAAAGCTATCATTATTATAAGATTTACCCAAATTTTTTAAAATTTTCAAAAATATTTTAAATTAACTAATATTTTACACAAATATAAAATTCAAATAATTTAAATGATGAATTTACTCATCTTTATTATTAATAATGTATTAAAAGTAGAAAACAAAAAAAGAAAAGTGCATCTTAATTAAGATTTATTAAATATACTATGTAAATATAGTAAGTGATTAATTCTATTATGTTAATATTATAATTAAAATTACCTTTTAATTATTTTTCTTTTGATGATTTTGTTAAAAAATTCTTCCATCCTGATTTCTCTCTCACTTTCCAATCTCTCTCTCCGTCCATTTTTTCTTTCCTTTTGCATTGTTTTACATATATTCCACGTAATTAGTATATATTAAATAATATGATGTATATTTTATGATATTTCATATCAATTTGTTTATGTATTTTATTTAAAATATTCATATCTTACGTAGTAAATATTACGTTATCTTTCAAACAACAATGATTATGTATGAAAATTGTTTATATTTATAGGAACATTGAATATATTTAAGAAACATATGGATGGATGAGAAACAATGATCAATGCTCAAATTTTTTTTTCGATAATTAAAATATTTAACTATTTCAAGATTTTTTTAAAAAAATCAATTTTAAAATTAAAATTTGGATTCAAAATCCATGTCAAATTAACTTGCACATATGGTCTCATTTTTTATCTCAAATTAAAATTGGTCGTTCCAAATTCTTGTGCACACAAATTAAGTTATGGTAGAAACTTCATTCTTATTTCAAAATTAAAATTTTGGTTATGTTCAAAATTTTATTATAAAAAATCAAATTTAAATTTTTATCCTCAAATCAAATTAAATTGCAAATAAATCCTTGAACTTTTTTTCAAACTAATTAAGGTTTGATCACCCTTATTTCAATTTTAAATCAAACTTATGTACTGAATTCATGGGTTGATTAATTTGATATGTTGAATTGAGCCAAAAAAATGCTCGTATTTTGACTTCAAATTTATCTTTTTCGAGATTTATTCACTCATATACGTGCATAAATCTCGAAAAATAGCCATTTGTTGAATAGAAAATTTTGAGATCAATCACAAATTGTCACATCATTTATTAAATTAATGATGAAAAGTACAAATAATTGAGTTTGGAACTAATTAAAAAATTGTTATGTGTCCCGAATTCAAATTGAAAATATAAATTGATCAATTCTGATAATGTCACATGTTTTCATCATAACTATTGGATTAAATTAATTATTTTTGTCCAATTAAATATTATTTACTTTGACTAAGTTCCATTGAGCCCAAAAATAAACTTAATTGAGTAAAAAAAAAAGCTTAATTGAGTACAAAAATAAGTTTAATTGAGCCTAAATGGTAAATATGACCAAAATTCATGTGGTTGGGCCCATAGGTCTGGTCCATGGACCAACCAGTTCTTCTCATTTGCAAAAAGTGAAAAATTTCTTACTTTAGAAGGTCTAGAAAAAATTCTCCCAATAGCTAGAAGACTCTCTAACTCCTGAAATCAATCGCCCTCGAAGATTGGCTTTCTTCCATGACTCCAACTTCAAGAACATCACGTGCTCAAATCAAATGTAGACATTCAACCAAGAGAGAATTAGAAGATTAAATTTTAGAGATTGAACCAAATCACATCAAATCAACAAAACTACAACATCAACTTAAGTTCAACTCCACGAATCAAATTTCTCCAGAAATCTCGTGTGAACAAATAGTATAGTTTTATTTTATTTAATTAAATTTAATTAATTTAAAACTATAAAATATTAAAGAGATATTCATTAAATATGATTTAAATGAAATATTAATTAAATATAATTTAATTATTTATTAACTGATTAATTAATTAGTTGATTTGAAATTTCTATTAATTTAATATTTTTTAAATTAATAGAATCTCATAATTCTCTCTTACTCTCTCGAGGAAATGAAGTTATAAATATGCAAAAGAAAAAGAGTTTTTCTTAATTAAGAAAAAATCAATGATTTTGCTTTTCTGCAAAATAGTTTCTTTCTAAAAATTTTCTTATCTCAATTGGTTCTCACAAACCAATCTCATCCTAGGTAGGAAGATCTCCAACGGGTGATGTCCCCAAATTTGGAGATAATTTAGCAGATTTAGAGACATCAAACTACGTAAGTTTTTCTTTCTCTAATCTATACTTTATTAAAGCATGCTTAATAAGAAAATTAGTTTCTTAATTATTTTTGCCAATGTACTAATATTTTGTGATTCTCAAATTAAATTGAAGAATAGTTCTATAAAATCTTCTACTGTCAAGGGCTTTTATCCCTTCAGTTTAGACTTGCTACCAGATCGTTTCCTTTTTTAAAAGGGATTTTAACTACTATAGCCTAAATAGAGGTGTCTGTAATACCTCAACTCTTTATACTAAGCTAAGGTCATTAGTACTAAAATAAATAAAGATTTTTTTTTCAAAAAATAAAAGAAAACAATAACTTTATATTGAAAACGTCAAATACTCATTTATAAGTAGTCAATAAAATATGTAGAAATAAAAGTAGGAGATAAAATCCTAGTTCGGGCCCTATTTAACTTTTAAAGAAGAATAACATAAAAGTAATTCATAAGTTTGATAAATTTAAATAAAATACTAAAAGTCAAATATTGAAAACATAGATGGCTGAAGCAACATAAGATTTTCCTTATGGAAAGTCACGATCACTTTTTGTCATTTGCTAGCTTCTTTCGCTAGCTTCCTTCTACCTCTACCTCTACCTGAAAAATTAAAGACAAAAAGAGTGAGTATAAACATATACTTGGTAAGAGACCCATACTATTCCGCTAGGTGCCTGTTAACTTTCCATTAGGGTTCCATGAGAAAATATCCCAAAACTATCGTGCTCTCAAATAAATGTTATCACGTGATCCCATAGGGACACATCTGAACAATCGGTGAATCCAAAGGAACTCCACAGAGAATCGAGTTGTAAGTGACTCCGTCGAATCACTCATAAAAGTTATCATGACAGATTGGTTGTTCCGTCGAACCACACAATCATAAAAAGGTGGTGATCTTGAGGGACGCCCATATGGGTACGACCCCAATAGATAAAGTTAACATAACACCACAGTCCATAACATGTAGCATATCTTAACATGGCATGAACATCAATCATAACATCCTTATCATGTGATTAATATATCATGCATCACAACATATCGGTCATAACATAACAGTCATATCGATCATATCGGTCACAACATATCAGTCACATTATGCATCTTGACTACATCAATGCATAATGAAAAATACATGTGAGCTCTTAATTCTATTTTTGAATTAGTAGTAAAATCTCTTACCTTGAGGTTAGCTGAAACAATATTTCCTTTGCTGACAGTCAAATCCCAATTAAGTCAGTCCTAAACATAAAAGAAATCAATTTAATAACTTAATCAAATGTGTGTCTGACATCCAAGTCCTTTCCAATAACTTACCAACCACATGGTTGAAACCAATTCAACCTTGGTTGGAAAAAATTCAAGGATCAGTCCTCCAATTAAAACTTGTTAAATCTTCAAGCAAAGTTCCAAAATAAATTATCTTATTTAGAACAAAAAATTACCACTTGATGTTAAAACCAAAAATCACATCAAACTCACCAATAAAAGATGGCTAAAAAGTAAGTGGCTTGGACAAACAGGGCTCGACTCAACTTTAAGAGAGTTCAGCTCGAAAATGGCTTGGGTAAAGGTCTTCGCTTGGACGTGGGTCACGGAGGAAGGATCGGCTTAGATGAAGCTTCGATCTAAGACGGAGAGAGGTGGAGAGAGAATCGGTCGGTGAGCGGTGACTGGAGCAGCGGCGGACGTGAAACGGATGCTTTGTCGGTGGTAATCAGGGAACGAAGGGCATGTGGCAGAGATTGAGCTTGAAATCGTTCGGGTCTTTGACGCTAACGATGGCCTACAGCTTGAAATCGCGTCGGACATGAACGGATTGAGACAAAGACATCGGGGGTTGCAGCACTGAGGGCGTGACAGGTATAGATGCCATTGGCACTAGGATTTTCTAGGATTTTCTTTTATGTGAAGATAGAAGATGGAGTACACGCGGAACAAGGTGCAATTTAATATAATAATATTTTTTTTCTTTCTTTAAATAATTTCTTTTTCCTTTTTTTTTTTTACCTTTTCTTTTCAAAAATAAAATCAAAACCTCTTTTTTCATTAAATTTCCTATCAAATCCAACTTTCTCTTTTCTCCAAATAATAAAATACTCTCCTTAAATAATTATATTATCACAATATAATTATTTTTATTTCAAAAATCTATTTAATTATATAAATCTATATATATAATTATTCTTAATTCATTCAAATTCACCACCAATTTAATCAATTAAAAATCAACCAACCTAAAATCAAAACTATAATAACACCAAAAATTCTAAATCTTTAAATTAATTAAATATTCTTTTAATAAATATTTAATTAGTCCTAATTTCCACAAAATTAAATAATTCTCCACAAATATCTCAAAAGAACATTTCAATAATTCCAACACAATTAAATTAACATAAGATAATTAAATTTAAAATTACCTTAAATTTTCTTTTGGTGTTACAATCTTTCCTTCTTTAAGAAACTTTCGTCCTCTAAAGTTCTAATCCTCTAGTAGCTAGGGATACTGAGCTCTCATGTCATCCTCTCTTTCTCATGTGGCCTCTTCAATTTCGTGGTTTCGTCAAAGAACTTTAACCAATGCAATTCCTATGTTACAGAGCAACTTAACCTCTCTTGCCAAAATCTCAACCGGTTGCTTCTCATAGATCAAGTTCTCATTAATTTGCAATGTCTTATAATCGACTATATGTGTTAGATTTGCTACATATTTTCTCATTATCAAGACATAAAATACATCATAAACTGTAGAAAATGACGCAGGTAACGCCAAATAGTAAGCTACGAAAACGTGGACTTAACTTTCCCTTCTTCTAAAATCTTAACACACCCTTCCTAGTTGCTACATTTAGAAAAACCATGTCTCCTACATCAAACTCGAGATCCCTACGTCGTACATCAACGTTACTCTTCTGCTTGCTTTGTGTTGTTAACATACATGCTCTAAGCTTCTATATGGCTTCATTGGTGGACTGAACCAGCTTGGGGCCTAACATCCTCTGTTCACTAACCTCACCTCAGTAAACAAGGGATCTACAACACTTACTATACAGTGCTTCAAACGGTGTCATGCCAATAGTGGCCCGATACCTGTTATTATAAGCAAACTCCATCAAATGAAAATGGGAGCCTCAACTCCGTGAAAACTCTAGCACACAAGCTTGCGACATATCTTCCAAAATTTGGTTCAAATGCTCTGTTTCACCATCAGTTTGAGGGTGAAAGGCTGTACTAAATTCTAATATCGTGCCTAAGGCAGCCTAAAGTCCTTTCCAGAACTTTGAAGTGAAATGGGCATCTCTATTTGAAGCAATCGATACGAACACTCTATATAGTCTCACTATCTCGGTCATATACAACTGTGCCCACTTACTGGCAGTATGAGTAGATTTCCCTATAATAAAATGCGCGGATTTCGTGAGCCTATCAACAATAACCAAAATAACTGTATAACCCTTCAGGGTCCTAGGCGTCCTATAATAAAGTCCATAGACACATTCTCCCACTTCTACTCTAATACACTCAAAGGTTGCAACAAACTTTACTGGCTTCTGTCTTGATGCCTTCACTTATTGGCACATCAAACATTTACTACAAAGTCTGCCACTTCTCTTCATATTTCACCACCAGTAGATCGCTTTAGATTTTGATACATCTTTGTATTGATTGGATGTACAAAAAAATGGAGAACTATGAGCCTTAGTCAATAGCTCTGTCTTAACTGCACTGTCTGCTAGTACATATAATCGTCTCTCAAACATAAGTTCGTCATCAGAGGATATAGATAAGCCCTTAGCTTACTCTGCTTCTGTTAGGTGGCGCTTCTCAACCAAATAAGGATCAGTGCGTTGAGCAACAATAATTCTCTGTCTCAAGGTTGGTTGTGCTCACAACTAAGCCAACTGTGAGGTGACTTCTCCTAGTTAAACTACAATCTCAGCTCTCTTAAGGTCTCTGTGCAAAGGAACTTGTCTAGTAATGAGTTTAGGAGGGAGGACATGAATGAATCAATATCACATTTGAATGAGAGGGATCTTGAGGACATGAAAGTAATGTTAAGAAATACGTAAAAAATTAAAAGTTACTACATATACCAACAAGGTGCACCTTCCTTTTCGATGACTTGATTGTAGGAACTTCAAAGTTAAGCTTGCTTAGCTTGGAGCAATTCTATGTTAGGTGACCTCCTGAGAACTTTCCTAGGATGCATGTGAGTGAAGACAAAGCATGCTGAAAGAACACGTTGTTGGTTTGGGAGAACTTTCACTCTAATAAGCCTTTAGGACATGTAAGGATGATACTGCCAAGTCGCAGAGGATGCAAGGAAATATCGGAGATCCAAATTCCTAATCCTTGTTCGAATCTTGGGCCTGGGGCGTTACGGTGCCTCATTACAAGTTAAACCTAATGTTGCCAAAATTTTCATAAATGTCCTAATGGGCTTTAATTTTACACAAATGTAGAGTCCAAAAGATCAAACTACTCATCTTTATTATAAATAATATTAATAATATATTACAAAAAATAGAAAAACAAAATAAGAAAAGTGGACCATAGCATGTGATTAAGATTTTCATTTGTCGCCACTTACCCGAGACGACGCGAAGCGGTCGACGTCCTAAAAAAGGGTTAATTTTAAAAACAAAAAAGGAGTCGTCACCAATCTTTTTACGGTGTGATTAGACATTGAAATAAAGTAAATAATTTTAAATAAAAAATGGTATGTGAAAAAAAACTAGAGTTGAGTGTCACACCTTGTTCTAGATTTTCCTATACCATAGCATGAAAAACACTTTTTAAAACAACTTTTTTCAACTTAATTTCTACAGAACCCATATTATCAATTTCTACAGAAATTTCGACAGCATCTTCCCTAAAATATGGTTAGCCAAACCTAAAAATGAATATATTTTTCACTTCTATAAGTATGTAAACTTACTTCAGATTCTCCAACACAATAAGTGTGTCTCACCACACACATTCAGACAATTCCAGAGTCTTAATCAAAGTTTATATCCAAACAAGGAATTGAGTTAATGAAGAATTAAAGTCCACTAAGATATTTCTCAATTACATGCCCATAGCGTTAACCACTCCACAATACAAAACTTAAATATATACATGCAAAAAGAATGAAAGTTTATAGTCAATGACAGGGAATTCAATGAATGCTTCGTCCTTGACCGCTACCTGGAGGTAAAACTCAGTAAGTTTCCAAAAGTAAAAACTCGTAAAACATGCTATCAAGAATATTTAAATATGCATCAATCTTGCAATCATAATTAAAACGTTATAATCACATGTTACTATAAATCACAAGTGTTTCCAATAAACCTGTAAGTCAATCCGACCATGGCAAGGCGCCTAAATATACAGCCAAGAATAACTCGCACATGATCAAAGAATCATGCAGCTACACTAACTCACACATATTTAGTACTCGCCACGATAGTAACCTTCATCTAATCCGACCATGATAGCATACTAAATACATAGCTCGAAATAGCTCACACGCGATCCATATTCACAAGAAAACACACGACCAAACAGAGCTCATGCATACTTAGCACCTACCAAATAGCATACTAAATACATAACCTGGAATAGGTCACACATGATCTATATCCACAAGGAAACACGAGACCAAGCGGAGCTCACACATATTTAGCACCTACAACAGTAACAACATTCATCCTCTCCTATGTGCACATAGAGCCACACCTACCATGGATTAAGCTAGACCTGAAGCCATCTCACTGTCCTTCATCCCACCTAGGCTCAGGTTCTCGAATCTCCAGTCATGACCTTTTTCATCCTCGAAATCTCCTGGAAACTTTAGGTGGTGCTATGGAAACACATTCACGTAGCTTTTAGGAAAATCACCAACATTATTTCATAAACATCATATGTTTTAAGTTTAAAACCAAACATGGTTAAAAATACGTTTTGAAACCATTTTCAATCCTCAGCCATCAACACAAACTTTTGAAATCCCTTCAACTATAATAAATAATCAATGAGTAATTTAGAAATCGATTATCACCTAAATCATGACTACGTTTGAGTTCAACCACATTTATGAAATATAAAAGTTCATGGAAAGCAAAATTCATATTTAAAACCAAATACAATCTGATACTTGTAACACATTTTTTTATAAAATTCAAGTTACACACATTCTTGAAATCATGGTGCGTAAAAACATTGCTTAAACATAAACGAAAATGTAGGTATAACAAGTTTAAGTCATGGTAATTTTCAAATGATATCATAAATGAAGATATATATGTACAAAGAAAGTTTGAAAATGAGCCACTCACCATCAATGACTCGATCCCATGGGATTATGTGCTTTCTCCACTTCAATTTGGCCTGAAACTAAGATTAAATCACAACAATTGTCTTCTCATGTCACGAGGCTATAACTATTTTCAAAACACTTCATAAGGCCAACTAAATCTATTTTATGTTTCTAAGCTCCTTAAATTTTCAAAGCACCTTGGATTAAACCAAACTTTTCACCTAGGAACCCTTAGACTTGAAATCTAGATACTCAATCCCATTAAGCATCCACTTTAGTTCAAGCTCAATGGGTCTTTTAGGCGGATACAATTTTGGACTCTTAAACTTCAATTTAAACTCTTAACACCATAAGCACACAAACTTAAATCATCTTTTAATTCCACGCTCTTATATCCAATATTCCTCCCTTAGAGGTTTAGATCCATTAACAATCTCGATACCAATCCAATGAGTTAAATACTTAGGAACTTATCTAAACAGGTCTAAAACAAACTTAAATACTCTTTTCTTTCTATAATAACTTAAAATGGTGCACAAACTACGACGCTCATGAATTCTAAATTTAAAAAATAAAATCATAATTCATACTTCCCCAGAAATTTCTAGCTTCAGTATGCTAACTTCAACTACTCATAACTTCTTCAATACTTAATTAAAATTAATGTACTTTATATTAAACTCTTTATTTGGGAATCCTCTACAACTTACTTGAAGAAATAAAAGTGAAATTCCCACTGGATTTGTCTAAAAATTATTTCAAAAATAGATACTCTAAAATCATACTCTCTCCAACCTCCTACTTTCCTCCTAAACGTAAACATATTTTCAGTCAAAATTGTCTAACAAGTGCTTCATGAAACTTATAGGACATTGAATAAGCTTTCCAACCATATCCAATAAAACTTTTAGTTCCATCTGTACACAATAGGATACTCAAAAAATCAGAGGTTTCTTAGAATTGTGTGAAAAGTTTGTAACATGTTTTCTGCTTCAAAAATCATTCACTTAATTTCATAATTTGCTTAAGCTTTATTCATGAAACTTGTTAGAAATTGAGTCAAATTTCAGACAAATCCAATCTTACTTTTTAATACTTTTTGTGAAGCTCAAACTAAATAAAAACTAGAAATGGTCTGTGAACATTAAGTTTTTACCATCATCCAAATAAAATTTATTCTAAAATTTCCTCACACAACCATATGAGTAAAATGATTTTGACCCCAAACACTTAATAGTTACCTCTAATTTGAAGCAAAAAATCAATGTGTGTTCAAGAATTCCATGGAAAACTAACTATCAATGAAATCTTATTCAACGCTTATCAAAGTAGCCTTATTTCTAAGGGGCTTTTGAAAAAATAGCAAAAAACATTATGATAATAGAGCCCATGTCACAACATTTTCTAATTTGCAAAAGTAGTAAATTTAAAAGTGATAACCCTCTGGCAGCCCTCTAATAGCCTTTTGATAACTGTCCGATACCTATCTGATAACCGTCTAATATCATTAATTACTTATCTGATATCACCTCTAAGAGAGAGAGGTGACATTGAAAGAAGAAAAAGAAAATTCCACCAAGAGGGGGGGCATTGACGTTTAAAAGAATGGAGGAGAAGAAGAGAGTTAGATGTTTTCTAATTTTCTAATTTTCTAATTTTCATATTTTCTTTTTCTTTTTATTTTTTTTTAAACTAAAGAACATATGAAATGACCTTTATGCCCTCAACTCAAAACCAAACTTCAACTTTAGCTATTTCCATCACTTGTTCAGTATTTCTAATCATTACCAGAATAAAATTGATTCTGAAAAGTTTTCTTATAAAAAGGATTTAACTCATAAAGAATTTTACACTTGGATTTTAAACGTTTCTCGTTTTTTTTCTTTTTTTTCACAACTTAAAAATATTATTATACATAAAAGGTGAATGGAATAAGCGCTTACATTGAGTTTGGGAGTCATTTGTATAAGGGGAAGGTGTTAGCACCCCATTACACCAGTTTAAAAAACGGTGGTTAAATTTAATGTCTTAAATAAAATTCATTTAAAAAAAATTATGATTATTTCATTGCTCACTACTCTAATATTTGAAGCAATGATCCTATAAATAATTGGAATACATTTCGTTAATTAGACTATATTGAGAAAAAAAAAATTCGCCTTAAGAAAATGAAAAATTATTACAATTTCTCAAAATCTATCATAGGCTAATCTTTGAATAAAGATTTTTTTTTTTTGATTAAATTCATTTTTCTTGTGATGAAATCTTATACTTCTAGAGATACTGATCCTTCACCTTAACAATATAGAAATAACGAACTCCCATAAATTTTTATATTCCATCGTAGAATTTTTTAGCAAAATTGATGTGACTTATTAAAAAAAATTGATTAGAAAACCTTATCAAATATAAATTTAATTTTGAATTTTGAAACACATAAAAAATAGTTTTAAAGCAAAATTTTCTAAATAGTTAAAAAAGAAAATTTAAGAAAATTTTCAAAATTAGGTCAAATAGGAAATAATGCACAATATAACAAACAAAATCAAATATGTCACACAACAAATTAAACAAATAACATAAGATTTGGGTTTTTTAAAAAGTTTTCGGGATCGATCTCGGACTCCAAAAGAAGTTAGAAACAACGGACTCCCAAAATAATTTTGGGAGTTTTTTTTAAGAATAAAATGTAAAGAAAATAATGATGTAAGGGATAGTTGCAATTTAACAATTAGATTCAAAATAATTAAATATATAGAAAAATTTTAAAAAATTTGCAAATATAGCAAAATTTGTCAAATTCTATCTATGATAGACTCTATCAATGATAGAAGTCTATCACAGATAAACTATGTTGTAAATATTGATCTATCAGTGATAAACTATATGAGTCTATCATCGATATAAGTCTATCAACGATAATTTTGCTATATTTACAAAAACAAAATTAATATTGCTATATCCTTAATTATTATTTCTAAAATGGTCATCAATTATAATTACCCATGATATAAAGAAAAAAATCAAATTAATTAACTAATGCAAAATAATGTTGTAGTATTGTCAAAGTAAAAATAATATAAGATGTTGAAGCATGCCTGCATATATTTAAGATCATGTAATGATAATTATTATGATAGTCATGGAAATAAGTTAAGAGATAAGGAAAAGAACAAAGAAGAATATAATAATAGTAGACAAAATAGGAAAGTAGGAAGAAACGAAAAAAAAAATAAATAAAGAAAATGGAAAATAAAAAAATGAATAAATAAATAAAAAGGAGAAAAAAAAAAGAAAAACAATAATGATGAGTATAGTAATAAAAATAGTAAGAGAATAGAGCAATATTAAAAAGAATAATAATAATAAATTAAAAAGAAAGAAAAAACAGTAATAGTAATTGTTGAGCAGAAAATTTTGACCAATTAAATTTTGTCACGTCATCACAGCAAAATTGTGATACTTATAATTTGATTGAACTTGGATAGTCAAGTTTCGCATATCTAACCTAATTCAAGCCCTTGATAAAAAATTGAGCCAAACAAGGGAGACTCGAGCCCACCAAGAAATTGGGTCCAAGCCCAATAGGTAAATGGGCCTAAGCCAAAGCCCAACAAGCAAATAAGCTCAAACCCAAGCCTAACAAGTAAATGGGCGTAAGCCCACCTAAAGCCCATGAAATCTTTCTATAAATAGAGACCTTTGTCATTCATTTGATGAACTTTGGTTGAAGGAAGAATTGAAGCTCTGAAGTACTAAAGCTTTGAAAATTAATGATTCAAACTTCTACAAGCTCTCAAAACGTGCAAGTTCGTATTAACCTCGAGATCAATATCTTCTAAAAGATTGAAGACTTGGAAGATTAAACTTTCCTTTGATTTTAGAAAATCAAAGCTCAAATTGACTTGCAAGTACAACATTTTGAACACCGAAGATCAAGAAATTCTAAGTTTTAACTTGTATTAGACAGAAAGCATCAAATGAGTAAATATTAGAGAATGTATTCACTATATTCATTAATATACAAAGTTCAATTCCACGAATTATATTTCTTCTGAAATCTGGTGTGAACAATTTGGCACATCCAGTGGGGCCGTCTCCACCCTTCATCTCTTTCTCTTTTGAAGAACATCTAAAGAAATCATGACATCTCAAGGCAACATTTCCAAAGCTCTAAGCAACATCGACAAATGACCAAATACTCGTATCCGCTCAAGTAAAACTCAATAATATGAGGAAATATCATCCTTTGAAGTCGCAAAGAACATTTGGGAACAACAATCCAAGCCACCAAAAGGTGAAATTATAATCAAAGAAAATCCTATGATTGACGAATAAATTTTCTCCTTTGAACGCTCCAATGAGGAGATGCCTCATCCAAATATAATGTCAATTATGGTGACTGACGTGGATACAAGTGAATACAGAATGGCTGAGCTTGAAGAGAAGATCAACATGCTCATGAAGGTCGTTGAAGAAAGATATTATAAGATTGCATCACTGAAGAATCACATCAAGAGTCGTGATGTTACTAAATTATGTCACACACATACCTTTAAGAATACTGACAAAGGAAAGACAGTTATGCAGGAAAGTCAACCACAAAATTCAACTTCAATTGCATCGTTGTCTATTCAGCAGTTGTAGAAAATGATTGCAAACTCCATAAAAACTCAATATGGTGGACATGCTCAAACTTTCTCTTTGTATTACAAGCCATATAGGACATGATCGACATTCTCAGAATACCGAATGGATACCAACGACCTAATTTCCAACACTTTGATGGAAAGGGCTACCCAAAACAACACGTTGCTCATTTTATTGAAACATGTGAAATTACTGGTACGCAAGAAGATTTGTTGGTAAATAGTTCGTTCAAACTCTAAAAGGAAACGCCTTCAACTGGTACACCAACCTTAAGCCTGGATCCATTGATAATTGATAGCAGTTTGAGGGGGACTTTCTCAATCACTTCTATAACACCCAACTTATCGCCAGCATGATGGAGTTGACAAACACCAAACAGTGAAAGAGGGAGCCAGTCATCGACTACATAAATCGATGGAGAGATCTAAGCCTGGATTTTAAAGACAGGACTGTTTGCAGTAGAAATGTGCACTCAGGGAATGCATTGGGGGCTCCTATACATATTGCAGGGGATAAAACCCCCCCACCTTTGAAGAGTTAGCAACCAGAGCTCATGTTATGGAGCTAAGTATTGCTAATAGAGGGAACAATGATCTGCTGGTTTCAAAAATGAGGAGTGACAAGAATGAAATTGATGACACTAAAAAGGTCGCAAATAGTGTCATAAAAGAGTGTATGGTTGTTCATACAACTTTTTTGAAATCTTTCTCTAAAAGAAAATAAACAAAAAATGAAAGAAAGCATGATCGGGACGAAAAGTAACACCCAACTCTCAAAGAAAGACAGGAAAAATTTTATTCATTTTCTCACTCTGATGTTGCAGACATGCTACAGTAACTGTCAGAGAAGTAACGTATTCAACTTTCAGAATGCAAACGGTCAGAACAAGCAAGAAAGTAGATGATCCTAAATACTGTAAGTACCATCGGGTCATTAGTCACCCTGTTGAAAAGTGTTTCATGTTGAAGAAGATAATTCTAAAGTTGGCTTGTTGAAAAGATATGAATAGAAGTATGCAATCAATCTCAACCAATAAGAATATGTAACTAAAATTAAATGCAAAAATAATTA
>JBBPDI010000002.1:1949037-1963017 GCA_037974545.1 Cucumis variabilis
TTGTTCTCGAAGTGTTAAAAAGAAGAAAGAAGTAAGAAGTTAGGGCATGTGAGTGGAAAATACCTGTGTTGGTGCAAAACTTCTGCTTCGAATCTGAGTATGAAATGCTTAGAGAGAGGAGGAGGGAGGTGGTAAAGGGCAGCAGAAGAAGAAGCAGAGAGCAGCCTCCACGGTTGCAGGCGAAGAGAAAGATGAGGTTAGCGACTTCTGGAGTAATTTCTCGACTTTTTTTTATTTCTTATTTTCCAGAGTTTTCCATTAAATCGGGTTAATCAGCTATTTTAAGACCGTATATTATTTTCGGACAAGGAGACACATTTTCACCGTTGGATTCAATTGGCTGAATTGAGACAACGGCCTCAGATCGAGGGCTTCAGGAAAAGCTTGGCTTCCGAATAACTTTTTGTTTTTTAATAATTTCAATATTTTTGTTGTTTTTAAGAAATTTCTCTTTAAAAAATCTGAAAATATATTTGTAACTATTTTTTTTTTCAAAAATTTGATTGTTACACATGGCAGCGGATACAAAAAATTTATTGGATGACTAAAGGCTCTTGAGTGATTCTAAAAATTAATAAATTTATTGACTTTCATACGTGGCAGTTGCCGTATTTCATATTTTGAAATCAATAGATAATAACTTCATTATCTATCTTACCAAATAAATCTCTATTGTTGCAATTCGCCCTTTATATCGCTTGAGGTATCGTATCTTGTGTAGTCAAGTTGTGTACTAATTAATCTCGTCAAGTAGACAAAACGCCTAGGGATCAAAACGCAAAGTTGAAAAAAAAATTGGTTAAGAAATGGTTGAGTTGTGGATCACGCTTTCTTGAAGACTTTTCGCGGCTCTGCTCCTTTGTGCAAACAAAATTATAGCCCCGTCGTTTCCAAGATAAAACAGTCTTTGTGTTTTTAATTGATTTTGCACAGAAATCAATTGGAATCTCAACACTCAAATAAACACTCACAATTTGCTCGGTAAAGTCAAAAGAGAAGTTTTAGAGAGAGTTTTTCTTGCTTATGAAAATTTCTCACGTGTATTATGAAAGGATGAAGAGAGTATATATATAGTGTGAGAAAATCAATAGACCATTGAAAATTAATTTTTAATCTTTTTATTTATGGAGGGGTTATGTTGACTTATTAAATACTAAATGGTAATAATACATTCGATTCTTTTTAAACATGTGATAAAGATCATAACTTTAATATGTCTCATCATGTTTGACCATCTTGCCTAGGATGTCAACATATGCGATGAGGTGTTCTAACTTTTTGCGTAGCTATCTCACATAGTCATGATCAATATTACATAGTTGAAAAAACTTAAACATGAAAGACTCTAGTTTTCATTCACATAGCGTTTGAAACATAGCTATCGCATAGCTTAGTCTTTTTGCATTGCATAAAGAATAAAACACGTTTAAATCACAGCTATATCACATAGCTTTGTTTTCTCGCAGAAATAATTTTTCATTCAACAATCCCCCACTTGAAAATTTTGAAAACATTTTCATCGAACAGTGTCTATTTTGTAATGTTATGTTTAAGTAGAGGTATCGATTAACTTGAACCTTATCGTATTGACATTGTTTAGATTATTGTAAAGTAACTTAGCTTGTAGTTTTGAACTTTACTTCTAACGCAATTTCACACATAGCCTTATTCTAGTGAAGTTCTAAAATAGTTCGTGCTTTATGACCTTGCACGTGTATTCCAGTTTATTGAATGCTCTAGGAATTTGCCTAAGATTCCATTGGAAGCGGCCCTCACTTCCACATTCACAAAAGTGAATCTATCAAGAGTACTCTTGTACCTAGATACCCTACTTGGTATCAAGTATAAATTTCATTAAGAACAAAGTTTAGTCTTCTCATACGCTTCAGGATGTCATGTTAATTACTGAATCATAAGAATGAAACTCTTAATTTAGCATGATTCTCATTATATTACTTGTGATAAGTTATTACCTATTGAACTTGTTTCTTAGGATGTCTAGTCTAACAAGTTGGGTTTACCTCACAAGTAATTCAAATTTCAATAGGCTTGAGTTCTATTCTATCTGAGGTTTTAAAAATCTTCTCTCTTGCTAGTCCTTTCGTTAAAGGATCAACTAAGTTGTCATCAGATCGTACATAATCTACTATCACTGCACTAGTAGTGAGAAATTCTTTAATGGTACTGTGCTTAAGACGTATTTTTCGTCTCTTACCGTTATAATAAAGGTTCTGAACTTTTGCAATAGCTACAGTACTATCACAATCAATAGTATGGCTGTACTGGTCTTTTCCAGGTGGAAATCTCTAATAGCAAGCTTTGAAACCAACTTGCTTCTTCACTAGTAGTAGCTAGTGCTATCATCTTTGACTCCATCGTTGATTGGGTTAAAATTTCTATTTCTTAGATTTTCAAGCAACAGTTCTTCCTGCTATATTAAAAATATAGCCACTTATAGCCTTTGAGTCATCTGAGAGGGAGTTCCAATCAGCATCGTTGTAACCTTCAAGTACAACGAGAAACTTTTATAATGTAATCCTAGATTTTGTGTCTTAAGATATCTCATTACTCGTTCTATAACATTTCAGTGTTCTAAACTAGGTTTGCTAGTAAACCTACATAGTAATACTACAACATAAGCTATGTCTGGTCTAGTGCAATCAATAGCATACTTAGACTACCTATGATACTAGCATACACTGATTGGTTAACACTGCACCAGTGTTTTTGAATAATTTAACACTAGAGTCATAAAGTGTACAAGTTGGTTTGCTATCAAAGTACATATACTTCTTTAGAACCTTTTCTATGTTATGAGATTGATTTAAGAAAATTCCATCTTTAGTTCTTGTAATCTTAATACCTAGGATTACAACAACTTCTCCTAAGTCTTTCATGTCAAAGTTTGCACTCAACATAGATTTTACATCATTTATGACATGCAAGTTTGATCTAAAGATTAACATGTCATCTATGTATAACATATGATAGTATATAACCTATCTTCAGTCTTATAGTAGATACATTTGTCACTCTCATTTACTTTGAATCCTTTGGACATGATGAAGTTGTCAAACTTTTCGTGCCATTGCTTAGGAGCTTGTTTTAGGCCATATAGAGATTTATCTAGTTTACAAACTTTGATTTCTTAACCATGAACTATGAAGCCTTCAGGTTGCTCCATATAAATCTCTTCTTCTAAATCACCATTTAGGAAAAGAAGTTTTGATATCCATTTAATGGATTAAAAGATTGTTCAGGACAGCTATAGATATCAACACTCAATTGAGGTGATTCTAGTGATCGGGGAAAAAGTATCAAAGAAATCTATGTTTTTCCTCTGCCTAAAACCTTTAACTACTAATCTAGCCTTATACTTATCTACCGATACATCATGTTTGAGTTTCTTCCTTAAAACTCATTTACAGCCTATTGCTTTGCAGTCAGGGGGTAAATCAACTAGGTGCCAAGTTCTATTGGATTCAAGAGAGTCAATTTCATCATCGATGGCTTCTTGCCATAAATTGGCATCTACTGAGGATAAAGCTTTTGTTAGATCTTTCAAATCTTTTATGTTATACATTTTGAAGTCTTCTTCAAAGTCCTTTATGATTCTAGCTCTTTTGCTTCTTCTAGGTTCAGGATCTACTTCCTTTTCTTGGGTTTGAATCCTAATTGAAGGTAGACTACTTGAACTTAAGCCCTCACTAGCTTGAATATTTGAGCCCCCACTATTTCTAGATTTTAAAGAAAAATATCCTCGAAAAAATCTATGTCATTTGATTATAATTACTTTGTTTTCTAAGTCATAGAACCTATATGCTTTGTTGTTTTCAGCATATCCTATGAAAACATATTCATAGGCTCTACTAGCTAATTTTCTTCTCTTAGGATTAGGTATTCTAACATAGGCTAGATAGCCCCATGTTCTAAAATAAGACAAGTTTGATGTTTTATTCTTAAGAACTTCGTATGGTGAAGATTTCCTGTTTGACTTAAGAATCCTATTAAGGACATAATCAACAATATTAATTATTTCACTTCACCAAGATAGTGCTGCTTTTGATTCAAGTAAGATAGCTACAACTAACTCCATTAGTGTTCTATTCATTCTTTCTAATTTTCCATTTATTTCAGGAGAATAAGGTGCAGTAGTTTCGTGTATTATTCCTTTTGATATATAAAACTCATTGAAGGAAACTGAATCATATTCAGTTCCTCTATCAATACGAAGTCTCTTAATTCTTTTGTTAAAATGATTCTCTATTTTAGTTACATACACCTTGAACATGTCAAAGACATCACTTTTATTTTTAAGCAGATAAACAAGTGTGGTCAAAACAGTCACCTATAAAGGTTATTACATACCTTTTACTTTTCTTAGTTAATATGCCATCAAATTCACATAAGACAAAATGTATTGATTCTAAAGGCTTTGTTACTCTAGTTCAGACTTATGCGAGGTTTTTGTTATCTTAGCTTGACTACAACATGCACATTTCACAAATTCATGCATAGATAACTTAGGTATAACATTTAACCTACTCATGTTGCTAATTAATCTTTTATTAAAATGACAAAGTCTAGCATGTCAAACATTAAAAGAAGACAACATATAAGCGGAAGTTAAATTCTTATTCATCTCTAAGTTTAGTTTAAACATGTCTTCTATTGCATAACCATTTCCCACAAAGACATTATTCTTAGTTAAAGCAAACAAATCTGAACCTATAGTTTGCGAGAAGTCATCTTTGTTGAAGAGATATCCAGAGACCAAATTCTTTAGAATTTCAAACATGTGAAGAACTTCCTTCAGAAGAAGCGTTTTGCTAGATGTGAATTTCAGTTCTACTTCTTCAACGCCTGTCACCTTAGTCGTATGATGATCTCCTATTGGGATTGATGCCCTAAATCTTGTGGTCTTGTAGTTTGTAATTGTGTATGTTATACAAACATTTTATTTATCTAATAAAATAAAGTGTTATTTTATTTGATATTTAGTTGCTTTAACCTACAAAACCAATAAACTAACATCCAAGATTATCTTCTGTAACCTAAACATGTATGTGGAGACATATAAGTGGATCATGTTTAAATGATAACCTAAATGGTCTGTAGTAGATGGATAAGGTTGGATACCTTATCCTTGTGACGCTAGGAATACGACCTACTTTGTAGTTGTTATAATTGTTCTAAAGTACTACAAATGATTGATCCTAATCATTCATGTCGAGACATTAGAGCAGGGGTATTCTATACAAAGAGTTTGTATAAGATCGGACTATGAAATGAATAGTCTTTCTTATTAACACCGTTACTAGTTGAGACTACATTTCACCAAGATGACCATAGGTGACTTGACTTGAATCGTAACTCAGTTGTGAACTCCTGCCTATTAAGGCAGTCCTTTGGTTTGCATGGATGAGAGTGGTCTATGTTGCTGACTCAATAGGCCTACCATTTTAGGTATTCGTCTGATTGCGGAGTTGAGAACACAACTACACAAGAAGAAATTCAATCATTCTCTATAGGTAGAGTAAGTAGAGAAATTGCTCTATTAGGGTCTGATTCTAAGACTTGAACAATGTGGCGCTACACCCTCTCTTAGCCTGAGAGAAGTTCAGTTATAGTGGGACTATAACTATTGTTTATTAGAGGAATCAGTGTACTTGAGGAGTTAGATGTAACTACAGAGGCAAAACAGTAAATTTTGGCCTAACTGTACTTACGAGCAATTTGTGAAGGGTCATTGCACTGTTGATTGGTTAAATCTAAGACACAAAAATATATCTATAGTAAGAAGGGTGCAACTATTAGTCTTTAGTGGAATGACTGATAGTTAATGAATAATGATTGATTTAATTAAAGAGTTTGATTAATTAATATCACATCATTGGAACTTCAATCTATAGGTCTACAAGGTCCTCCTGTTAGCTCAATAAGGATAAATGAGAATCAAATTTATTTTGGTTTTATTTGAATTGTTCAAATTGATTAAAGGGAATAAATTGTATATGATACAATTTATGTATTTGATACATTGTGATATAAAATTTTTATGAGAAAGTTAATATTTGAATATGATTCAAATAATAATAATATGAATAAGATTCATAAAAAAACTATAGATTAAAATTAGTATGGATTTGATTCATATTAGAACTAGAGATCAAATGAGAAGATCATCTAAACCATTTGTTATACTATATATGATACAATATAAAGTTAATATTATATAAGATATAATATAGTTTAAATTTATATTAATATAATTTTAAATATTCTACGTGATAGAGAGGGAATAGCTTTCTCCTCCATCTCTCTTCATATCTTTTGGCTAAGATACAGAAGTAGGTGCAATCTCTTCTTTGTGTTTTTAACGATCTACTGGTTCCAAAATAGAAATCTCTCTATAAAAAAATATGTCCCTTTAACAAAAACAAAAAATCACAGAAACCCCATAAAAACTCTTTTTTTTTTTTTTATCTTGAGGATAACAAGAAAGACTTCGTGGTGTTCTTTGGGAAGTTAAAAAATTCTTGTGAGGTTCTACTATGGTTAGTTTTATTTTCTTTTTTTCCTCCATAGAAACATGTTTAAATGTTTTCTCTGAATTTTATATGTGCTTCAAGTTTAATTTCTTTTGCATGACGTCACACACTTCCGCTATGAGAATTTCATTCCTTCAAAAAGATGAATCAACTTTAGATGTTCTAAAGCCTAAGGTATGTAAGTTACAACTTAACTTTTCATACCATGCCCAGGGTGCTTGTTTTAGCCCATAGATAGTTTTCTTTAGATGACAAATAAGAGGATGATGTGCCTTTACTTCAAACTCATAAGGTTGATCCATATAGACATTTTTTTTTCTAATTCACCATGTAAAAATGCATTATTTACATCAAGATGCTTTATATACCACCCTTTCATAATACCAATTGTTAGAAGCATACGAATTGCAACTTATTTCATAACAAGATTAAATGTCTCATTGTAATCTATTCTTGGTGTTTGATGAAACCCTTGAGCAACGGACCGGGCTTTATATCTGGCAATTGATCCATCAAAGTTTCTTTTGATTTTAAATATCCATTTACACCCAACAATTTTATGATTTTCCTATTTCTGAGTAAGACTCCATGTGTTATTTTGTTTTAAAGCTTTAAATTCTTCTTTCATAGCTTTCATCCATTAAGGATGCTTTAAAGCTTCTTTAGGATTAGTAGGTTCAGTCTAAGTATAGTCAATTAAGAAAGCTTTAAGTTTGTAAATATTACTTTTGCTCCGAGTCAGCATTAGATGAGTATAAAAGACTGATTGGTATTGGCTGAGTCATCTCAAATATGTGATGGCAGTTGTTTATCCTCATGTTCTCCTCTTGTTAACTCTTTTCCATATTGTTCTTGAGTTCCTGTTTCTAAGGGATACACAGTAATAGAATTCATATTATCAGTATCATCAGTAAATGTATCATTGTGTTGCCTCTCTTCATTATGATTCATTGTTTGCTTATGAATTATGGATTGGATTGGACGGGCCAAGACACTTTTTGTTGATAAAAGTTTACAGTAAGATGAAAAAGAGGCATAGGGAAAGGAATTTTCATCAAACAGAACATGTTTAGATATGTAAATGTGACCATCTTAGAAAAGACATTTATAACCTTTGTGGGATGAATTGTAGCCTAGGAAGGTACATGGTGCAAATCTGTAAGATAATTTATGAGATTGATATGGTCTAATGAAAGAATAAAATTTACAACAAATTTTTTTTAGAGAAGGATAGTTAGGTTTTCGACCAAATAACTTCACCAATGAACTAACCTGAATAAGAATAGGTGTGGGTAGGCAATTGATAAGATAAACACTTGTAGAGAAAGCTTCAACCCAAAAAGATAAGGTAAATTGGCTTGAGAGAGAAGATTAAGGCCCATTTGCTGAATATATCTAATTTCCTCCATTAAATAATGGAGAGGACATGAAGTAAATTTTCCAGAACCAAGGATTTTAAGGGAATAAATGATGAATTAAAATGAAAAGAACCATAATGAAGTATTTGCAAACCTGACCTATTTGCTGCAGATATTTAATTTCCTCAATTATATTAAGCTTCAATTGATAGATTACTCAAGCTGTGAGTTAAGTGATTTGTAGCTTCGGAGTGAAGGTACCAATTACTTTTGATATTCAGATCAAGAACAGCAACTATGGAAGCCATTTGTGGATTATGAGAGGTATTAGTATAGGAAGATGTAGATGAGTTTGGAGAGAAACCTGAGTTATTTCTTGGAATATATCGGAAGTAGTATCTATCAGCAATATGACCAAATTTTGTGCAGATTGAGCACTAAGGTTTGTTTCTGTTTCCTCTTCCTCCTCCTTTATTTGATCTACCTCCACCACGGTTCCTCTAGTTGTATTGAGAGTTATTATTTGTGTACTGAAAGTTGTTTTGATTGCCTCTGTTTGTAACTTCACCTTCCTTTTCTAATGATTGAGTAGCAACATTTACGGTGGGTAGAGAAACATCATGACTAATTTTATTTTCAATCTGTGATTGTTGAGTAAGCAAAAGAGATATAATATCCTGAACAGATGGAGAGTCAGTATGAGCAGAGATAAATGATATCATGGATTAATATTCTCATCCTAATCTGGCAAGAATATATAAGATGTGATCATCAGTAGAAACAAGTTTGTTGATTGAAGCTAAAGCATCAACACATTGCTAGATTTTGAGAAAATAATCTTTTAATAGCTCCCTTTTTTATATTATGAAGTTTATTTTTAAACTGCATAGCTTGTGCCAAGTATCGAGAGTAATAGATACCTTTTAACATTTCCCAAATTTGTTTCCCAAAGGTGAAATGGAGCATCTCATTCAGAATATCTTCACTCATTGAACCCAGTAGCCACAAAGAGATCAGTCTATCTTGTCTTTTCCAAATTTTGTATTCAAGATTCACGATCTGTACTCTAGTGGCAGAGGAACTTCTAGTTGCCGTCAGAGTTGGATTTGCTGATGTGTTGATATATTTTACCAGAGGTTTAGTCGTTGATTCGATAAATGACTCAAGGTCATACGCTTCAAGTGTCGTGATAATTTGAAATTTCCATAGCAAAAAATTGTCATCTCCAAGTTTCACAAGGGATATTTTCAAACTTGAACAAAAAATCGGAGAGGTGGAGGATGAGTCTCTAGATGATTCTTCATCGAGGATGGAGGTGGAGCTATTGTTACTCATTGTTTTCGAAGATTTCTTGAACGACTTTAAGGCCAATTTTTTTTTTTGAAGTCGTTTGACGTATGACTTTGATACCATCATAAGATATAGAAAAGAAGAAAAAGAGAAGATAATTGAATGGGGAAAATTCTGGCTTTTTATTATGTATTTATATCGAATTGGTACCCAAATATATAACAAAAGGCTCGGAGGAAAAACTCCATTCTAAACTCACTCACATTGGATTACATCCATTGTAACTAATAAATTCTAAGAAGCCCTCAGTGGGCTTTACAATAATGGGCCATAAATCAAGTAGAACTAATGGGCTGTCTTAACATTCACTTCACAGATACAATAATGTTGAAGCTTTGCAATCTTCTACAACATGAATTGTTTTCTAAATCATCAAATTCAGATTGCGAAGGAACATCTAGCACAACATGAGCAATTAATGTTCATTTACCAAATCCAAAAAATACTATTCCATGAAAAATTTGTGAAAGGAAAATATATTATTATTTTATCCCCACATTGCATTTCCACATTTATTAATTTGCAATGTGAAAGTCCCTTCATATACCCATTGATTCATTCATGGGTTTGGACCCTTAGGGCACCCATGTTTTGGAAGGAGGGAGGAGATAGGAAAATGTAGATATGCTCACATAGTATTAGAGATGAATGTAAGTTTGCCTATCATTGCAAATTATCATTGCCTATCATAGATATGTAAACGCATTGAAGCATGCTATCAGAGATTCCCACATGGAAAATACCAGTACCAGTTATACTAATCCATTATGATAGTACTACAGCTATCGCAAACAGATTCGTTGAAAGACTGGAGATCCCAAGATAAGTTCAATGGATAATAATTGATCACAAGTAATATGACGAAATTCATGTTAAATTATTAGGAGTTCCATTATTATGATTCATTAATTAGCATGACATTTTGAAGCGTATGAGAAGGCTAAACTTTGTTCTTAATGAAATCTATACTTGATATCAAGTAGGGTATCTAGCTACATGTGTACTCTTGATAAATTCACCCTTGTGAATGTGAAAGTGAGGGTCGCTTTCTATGAAATTCTGGACAAATTCCTAGAGCGTTCACTAAATTGGGATATATGTGCAAGGCCATAAAGCATGAGGTATTTTAGAACTTCACTAGAATAATGATGTGTGTGCAACAACGTTAGAAGTAAAGTTCAAAATTACGAGTTACTTTACAATACTCTAAACTATTGTCACTATGTAAAAGTTCAAGTCATCAAACATCTTTACTTAAGCACAATATTATATAGACAGACACTACTCAATGAAAATGTTTTAAAAAATTTTCAAGTGGGGGACTGATAGTAAAATATTTTCAAGTGGGGGAATTATTGGATGAAAAATTTGTGAAAGGAAAATATATTAGAGGCTTTTGGAAAAACAACAAGAAAATTTTATGATAATAGAGCCCATGTCACAACATTTTCTAAATTTACAAAAGTAGCAAATTTAAAAGTGATAACCCTCTGATAGACCTCTGATAGCCTTCCGATAATCATACGATATCATTAGTTACTTGTCTAGTTTCCATATTCGCAATATGCAAAAAAGATGTTGTATGGACTGATTTTTATAATTTTTTTTGTTATCTTATGCAATTTTCCAATATATTATTATTTTATTCCCACATTGATTAATTTGTAATGTGAAAGTCCCTTCATATACCGATTGATTCATTCATAAGGTTTGGGCCCTTAGGCACCAAGTTTTGGAAGATCTTATTTTATCTGATCAAACTGGTAAACTGAGAATGAAAAGAGAGACGAAAGCACTCTTTCTTATGCTAACTAAAAGACGAGAAGAAAGCCTACCTACCAAATTCTTCATTATTTTTATGATTTTTTGCCTCAAGAACTTTCGAAAAAGTAGACCAGGAAGAAATTGCTTGACAATAGAGGAGACAAGGATTGATATAATCCGGCCAAAGATGCAGCTATTCCTAAACTTAGAAAATTCGTTCCACAAATCCCACAAGAACCACCAATTTCTTCAGTAAATCAACAAGCTTCCCCTTCCTCCTATCTTCGATAATTTTACAATTTCTTGAACAAAAATATAGAATCTAGTTCGACAATTTCGCAATTTCTTGAGGATGGCCAGCAGATCTCACTGTTCACCATTTTTGACGAAGTATTTACATCCTATAACAAAAAAAACATGGATACTTTGGGCTTGGATTAAAATTTTTCTATAGGCTGTAAATAGTTGGTCAATTATTCTATTTTTAAAATTTCTCCTACTTATTTTTTACGTAATAAAATTATATTTAAACTAAACAAAATAAGCGAATATGTTATGAAAAATAACATAAAAAATATTATCAAATAAATTTATGTTTCTATTTCAAATTTCCAAAAGAAGAAATCAAACATAGTTCTATTTCTTGTTTAAAAAAAGAAGAAACAAGAAATGAGAAACGAAAAACGGAAACATTATCAAATAGGCCTTAGTTTTTTAATTTTTGTTTTTTAAGTATTTATACTGTATTTAATTTTGGAAATCTATAAATGGACTCAATGATTTTAAGCTTTAAGTTTCCAAAATCAAAATAGGTAATTAGCCATCAAATTGGGGACTAAGTTTTTTTTGTTTTTGTTTTTCTTTCTTTCATTACAAAACACCTAAACATTGATATAATTGATTAAAGGACTTGGAGGCTGGTTGAAGGAGGGAAAGGAAAGGACTAAGGTAGTTCTTTTCACGTTTGGTGCAAACATTAGGGAGAGGGAAAGGAATAAGTTTAACAAATATGATTACCTTAAACCCTAAACCCTTATTCCTTCTTAATCCTTCTCTTTCTACCTCTTCCATCTCTTTCTTCGATAAATAATTTTACAATCACACTAAACATATTTTTTTTTTCAAAATATAAATATTTTTTTTCTTAATAATTATATTTTAACAAATATAATTATCTTTTCATTTTTACACAACAATTATATATATATCCACATATATATATAATTATCAAATTTCTAACAAAATTTCATTGTTTAATTTAATTAAATAAATATAAAAAAATATTTAATTAAATTCAAATTCAACCACACTGAAAATTCAAATCCAATAATTAATTAAATATTTAGCCCACAAATATTTAATTAATTTTAATTCCACAAAACCATAATTCCTAAATCAAATATCTATGTGATTGTCTATCTGGTTGAATCGCATGACCCATTTTGCTTTGGTTTCCATTGCTTTTTTATTATTATTTTGCATTATCTTAATGTATGATGTAATTGACGTTCACCGTTTAACTGCATTCTGAATAAATTATTTTTTTCGTATTTCATTTCGTTTCAATGATATTATATTCGTCGTCGTTTTTTAAAATCGATTGTTACCGATATGCAATTTCCTGATATTGCGCTTACAACATCACTCTTTAAAAATATAGATATAATTTCTTTTGCACAAACACATCAATAAATTTATTGGCACAGAAAGCTTGCGCACAAAACTTTCAAAATTGACATCGTATTTATGAAAAATAATGGAACATGTTTTTCGATAAAAATTTCAAATTTCAATAAATTAAAAATATGAATATTTGTGTATTGGATTTATAAAACTAATTAAAAAAAAGTACAAAAGTACGAATTAGAAAATAATAATAATAATAAAATTTCTTGATCTTGCACTTACAACATCAATTTTTAAAAAATAGATATAATTTTTTTTTTTTTGCATGTAACTCATCAATAAATTTATTGACACGAAAATTTTGCATACAAAATGTTCAAAAGTGACACCATATTTTTGAAAACTAATGAAACATATTTTTCGATTAAAATTTCAAATTTCAATAAATTAAAAATATGAATATTTGTGCTTTAACTTACGATAATTTAAAAGGAAATTTTTAAAAATTGCAAAATAAATTAAAATATTTATGGACTATAGCAAAATTTTGGATATAATCTTCTATCACTATACTATATCAACAACCATGTGTAATAGAATTTGCCAGGAAAGTTAAGTTTTTTATAACAAACATGGATAACTTCATCCGAAAATAATCTCATAAAAAGAATCACAATTGAAAAAGGTAGGCAAATATCAATTCTTTCTTCACCAACATTATGTATTAAAAGTCTTAACATGTGTTCCGCCTAATTTAAATAAAAATAAAAATCTCAGAAAATTTTAGATGAGAGTCGTACGACATTTCCCTAAGCTAGAAATTGAAATAAATAGATATTTTTCCCAATTCCTAATAAAATCTAGAGATCCCTAAGAGAGTCACTTCATCCTCCTCCATAGCTACAAACTCTGTCACCCGCCCATGGAAGAACCACAAACAACCTCTCCCCATGTTCTTCTCTTTCCAGCCCCGGCCCAAGGCCACATCAATGTCATGCTCAAGTTCGCCGAGCTCCTTTCCCTCTCCTCCATTCGTGTCACATTCCTCACTACCGAACACTCCTACCGCCAACTCACCCTCCACTCCGACGTCCTCCCCCGCTTCTCCCCTTTTCCCTCCTTCCATTTCCGAACCATCTCCGACGGCCTTCCCGTATCCCACCCTCGCACCTTCTCCCACCACTTGCCTGAAATGCTCTACTCATTCGTATCTGTTACCAAGCCCTTGTTCAGAGACATGCTCCTTTCACCCCGTTTCTCCTCCGATCTCACTTGCCTGATTCTCGACGGCTTCTTCAGCTACCTCCTTGATATCGATGACGATTTCGTTA
>JBBPDI010000002.1:1963117-1981813 GCA_037974545.1 Cucumis variabilis
AAAATCTTTTGCCAATTTGAAAAAAATTCTAGAATTTTTACTCTCCAAAATCTCAATCAAATTTGACCTTTCCAATTTCCTTATACCTCTCCTTTTTTCCTTCACTAAATTGGGTCCCACAACCCGATTCTTTGTCCGAAGGATAATAGGTGACCACTAGTGGTTGTCTCATTTAGAATTGGTAAGAAGATATCAAGTTTTACAAAAACATCAAAGGTAAGATTCCCTATAATCCTTAATTGTTTAGTTTAGGGGTTGCGTGTTAATTAGGGGCATTTAAGGTAAATTTTGTATCCTTTTTTCCGTTGTACTTGCCTCTTTCTTGCAGTATTTCTACAAGTTATCAATAGCCAGGTCTAAAAGATTGTGTACCAAATCTAAACGATCGTATACCAAATATAAACTATTGTGTACCAAATCTAAACGATCGTATACCAAATATAAACGATTGTGTACCAAATCTAAATGATCGTGTAGCAAAAAAACTTTAAAAAAATCGTTTAGATTTGGCTATCGAAATTTAACGATTAAATCTAAACGATCTTATACCAAAGAATAGCAAAATCTAAACAAATGTGTATAAAATAATCTTGAAAAAATCATTTAGAATTGGATAGTCAAATCTAAACGATTGTGTAGGAAAGAATAGAAAAATCTAAATTATTGTTTACCAAATATATTATGCGTGCTGGGTGCTAATTAATCACTGTGCATTTTTGCTATTTTTCATTGTGGGCCTGTGGGCATTTTTCTTTTTCAAAATTGTTGTATACAATGTAAATATTTTACCGCTTTGTTATATTTTTAAAAGACCCCTATAATTATTTGTGGTAGTGAGTAATATTGGTATTGGTGAAAATATAATTGTATTTTGGAAGAAATAGATGATGTGATGGAAAAGAGTTAAATGCGGAGAGAGAATGAATAAATATGCATGTATATTTTGATATTGCTTGAAGTTTTTGATGTTAGTTTTTGTTATTAAACTCATTTGTAAAATATATCATGTTGGGTTCTAATGATGCGACTTAGCTGACATCTAGGTTAGGATCATGCGATAAAAGGTGCATGTTTTACCTATGCATTACTAAATGCATATTGATGATCATTTAATACAAGCTTTACTCACGCTTACCCAAGTGTAAGTGACCCCAGAGGTTTCCTGAGTAAAACATGGTCAAACACAAGGAATTTCTATCAAACTTAGTTATAAATTCTACTTATTATTCTAGGTGGTATAAATTCTATAAAGTGTATAAAACTATGCTAACCTAATTATTTACACACAGGATTCTATAGAGGGGAATGGAATATAATGGATGATGATGGAATGTAAACTAACTTGTATTAAGAAAGATGAAGGAAAGCCTTTGCATTATAGGAAATTTAAACCATGCGAGATGTCCTTGATGCGATATAGATCACATAACCATCTTCTATTTAAGACGAGAAATCTCTCGGTGCCTAAACAACACATATGTTCTCCTTTCGAAACACAAATGGTAAAGATAGATCAAGCGATATTTATTTAGGTGTCCTTACTTATGAGCATCACATGACCTCTCTGTTTAAGACTAGAAACCTCTTAGTGCCTAAACACCACACTTGTTCTCCTTTTGAGACACAAACAATGATTTTAGCCAAAACGCCAGAATGAAGTTTGTTCAAACTCCCTTTTGCACGTGTTTAGCGAGGTCCTTGCTACTTTATCTCTTAAGCAGTTGACGATGAACGTTGGCCAAGTGATTGAGTTAAGCTCATGCTAAACACAATGAGTCTTATAACTAAGGATTCCTTATCAAGTACATAACATTATGCTTAAACTACTTAAAATACTTCAATAAGATGAATAGTAAAGAAATAGAAGAGAGATAATGGATAAAGCATGCATTATATTGATAGTGTAGGCCTCTCAGCCATAAAAATAAGAATATTCATACAACACATACAAAGTACAAAGATGGAAAGTAAAGAAATGTGCTAAGCCGTAGAATGCATTGTCGTACATTCCTTGGCTTTTTTACAAGTTAAGAGAATGGAGGGTGAACTTCTCTCTCTCTTTAAGCTTTCACTCAGATGTTGACCAGAGAAGAGGTGGAGGAAGAACTACTACTATAAATGGTGAAGGACTCTAAAATCCGTCCTTTCATCGTCCTCCTTGAAGGATGGCCTCCCCTTTCTCTCTTCATGGTGGAGTTGGCTTCTTTTTAAGGCATACTTTAGGCAGGAAATTAATTGCTATATACTGCACATCTGTCCTTATCTATGTTGCACATTCGTCCTTGCCTACAAATGTTAGCACAAAAAGTAGCCATTTCTTATCACATCACCCCCAACTACCACTCTTGTCTTCTAGCAAATCATCTAGCATATTGATGTGCTAGCATCTTGCCTTTCGACTTGCCAGGCTACATTTTATCGTTGAGTTCATGCGCGCGATCCTCGCTTCATTTCTTCTTTTCGCCATCTTGTGTGAAAAAACACTTGAAAGCATAGTTAATTAGGCGTAATGACTTATGTAAGGTGCATTCTCTTACTATTATAAAATTACATTAAGTGCTATGAATTTTGATCCTTTATCTCACTTTTGAGTCCATTGTTTTACCTAAAAGGCCACAATAACTTGTATTTCTATAAGTTATCATATATATATGTATGTATGTATGTATGTATTTATGTATGTATGTATGTATATATTTAGTAAGGATATTCGAACATAATTATTGAGGAAAGAGAATAGGAACTTATTATGTTGAAAAATGAAGGAAAAATAGTAATTAATAATAATAATAATAATAATAAAGCATTATTATTATTATTATTTTATAAATAAAGCCTCTCGATTTGCATGCTTCTCCATTCAATCACATAATCTTCTCTCTCAAAAACCTTAGTAGTTGTCGCGAACCACCTTCTCTGTTGACCGTCCATTGCCCCATTGTATAAATACAAGTTATTATGACCTTTTAGGTAGAATAATGGGACAAAAATGCATAATACGTGTTTCAATGAAACTTATGTTGTAAATTTATAAACATTTAGAATTACATTTTACATAAGAATTATGCCTACTTTATCCGATTTTTAGTGTCTAAACGTAAGATTATTAACAAAAGAAGAAACTGGCAAATTGCAGAGAAACTCGCAAGAAGACTAGGTGAGAAGACCACATCAAAACGTGAGAAGAGATTCACTAGAAGATAAAAGTGGAAGATGGAGATGGTGTGACTTGACAACAGAGACAACTTTCGATGCTGACATGATCAGAAGATAGATTTCTTTGCCTAAATCTGCCTATAAAAAGGAACTCCATCCTTACCAAGAAAAGGGTTAGACATCTAAATGGACCAGGCACTAGTAGCCTAAATGAGCCACCCACTCACCTGAAGAGGCGAATGGAACCCTAGAGAGTCAACGAGAAGGAACAAACTTTCCACCGTTTGTAAATTATGCCTTCCTCTTCTCCGGTTAGTTTGTAGAGTGAAAGTTTGAGAGTTAAGTAAAGAATAGTTCATCCCCCATTTCCCCCTAACTTGTAATGTCACTTTTATTTCTTACCATTTTTTTTATTTCTTTACATTTTATTGGTTTATATTGTACAGTGGCTGAAGACCTTCATTATTTAATACAGTGTATGTTTATACCTTTTCAACTCATCCATCTCTATTCCGTTCATCTATTCTTGTGTTATTTGTAGTTTAGGTTTATGATACATTCATGATAAGAAACTTTGCTTATAACTCTTATCGCGTCAGTTTATTTATTTTTGTCACTTGGCCAATGTCTATCATCAACTACCTGAGAGGGTAAGTAGCAAGGATACGGCTATCGCGAGCAAGGAGAAGTTTGGAGACAAACTCCATCTTGGTGAGATAACTTCCATCATTTGTATCCTGAAAGGTGAACAATTGTGGGCATTAGGGGCAGTGAGGTTGTTGTCCTTAAGCACGGTGCTCTATAAGTTTTATAGGCAAACACTTCTAGATATTATTTATTTGGCTATGCTTAGTCATTTAGATCTCGACAGGAGATCGAGTGTGGCATTCAATGACTCTAAGAGGAGCACGCCTTAATCATAATCTAGTTAATCAAGTTATATCTCATTGAGGTGGCCATATAGCTTAATCGCCTAATAATATTAAACATTCCTTCATCCCAATCTAATACAAGTTAGTTCACATTCTTGCAACCATCTTCATTATATTCCCTTTTATAGGTTCGCTAGGTGTACATAAGTAAATTTGATGTTGTTTATTCTTTTAGATTTTATTGTTTATTCTTTTATACCACCCGATTAATGAGTAAATTCTAGAACTTTGTTTTGATATCAATTCCCTGTGTTCGACCCTGGATCATCCAAGAAAACCTATTGTTTCGCTTATACTTGAACAAGCAATAAGAAAACCTTTACAACGAGAACTTAGATGAATGTGATGAAGGATATTGGGAGAATTTTGCATGCAATGATTATATCTAGTCGCATGATTAAGAGATTCATGAAGAGCATTTTGCATGAAATGATCTTGAATCAATGACACATCGTGTGGATTAAACTTAAAAGCACTATACCAACATAGGTAACAACACTATTTATCATGTTGCTGAACCTTTGTTGTCTAGAAATAAAAGCCATCACTAAGTCCATGGAGTTGACTAACTGAGTCAGGTTGTAGCCACGATTGAGTGGGATTGACTTGTACAATCCTACAAACCAAACATACAAATATACAAACAAACAAACTACAACCAAGTTAAAGAGCCTAGGTCGCGTGGGATCAACTCGCAATAAGTATTGATCTTATCAGCATAGTGCAGTATACTCCACTCTGAGTCTGGAAGCAAAGTCTACCTAGCACCCGTTGTTCTCGACAACTATAACTTAGACAAAGTCATCGTTTGTCTTCCACTAGAGTTCGAGCTACATCTATGTTGAAGTCGAGGCTTCCATCAAGCTGTCTCTTTGCATTGTAAGGTTCCATCTTTATATAGTTTCGTTCTCTATCGCGCGCAGCCACCATTAAAGATTCAAGTCGCTTTGTCTCTGTCTGCAAGCTGTTTCATTATCGTCTCCTTCCATTTTTGAGCTACGAGCCACCCTTCTTCATTTCTTTTGGTTTTGCCAAGCCTAGAGTCCCTATTTTAAGCCATTTGACCCTTTTGGTATTTTCTTTGGTGAGTTTTGATTGGGTTTTATGTTTGTCTGTCAAATATTAATTTTGTTATAAGTAAATTAACTTTTGGATTTAGTTGAATTATTTTATTAAAAGTTGGATTACTTTTATTTGAATGTCATTGGCAAAATTGAGGAAGGATTAACATGTGGAATTTTTTCCATTTAAGATTAATTTGGTTTCAACCTCAGTTTGGGTAAGTTTGAAAATATAAGATAAATTTTTGGATGATTATGGTTGAAAAAATTGTTAAGTTAATTTTTTTTATGTTTAGAACTAAATAATTAGGAATTGACTGTCAACCAAGAAAATAATTTAGCTAATCTTGAGGTAAGAAATTTTGCTACTTGACCTTGAATATGAAATTAAGAGTTTGCATTCTATTTTCTGTTATGCTGTGAGATAGCTAGGATGCATAATGCACTGTAGTTAATGATCGATATATACTTATGATAATGATTGTGCATGATATATTAATCACATCATTAGACTTTATGATTGATATTTCATGCCATGTTTATGATGTTGCTACATGCTATGGATTGTGGTGTTCTATTAACTTTGGCCATTAGGATTGTACCTACATGTATGTTGTCCCTCGGGATCACAATTTTTCACAAACTTATAGTTATGTGCATTCAATAAGACCATCAGTCTGTCATACCACGTTTATGAGTGATCCGATCAGATCACTTACAACCCAATATCATGTGTGTTCCTTCGGGTTCACTGACCGATGAGAGTGTTCCTTCGAGATCATTAGATTAAATGCGTTCCATCATGCACATGATAGTTTTGGATATCTCCTAACGAGATCCTAATAGAAAGTTAACAGAAATCTAGCGAAACTAGTAGTGGGTCCCTTACTAAGTATATGTTTATGCTCACTTTTTTCTATGTTTAATATTTCAGGCAAGGGTTAAGAAAAGTTGGCGAGTGACCAGATGGGTCCGTGACTTACCATAGAAGAATTACATTTGCTTCTGCATTTCATATTTACAATATTTTGACTTTGACTATTTTATTGGAATTTATTGGAACTCATTAATTATTTTATGTTATTTTCTTTAAAATTTAGATAGGGCTCGAACTAGGGATTATGTTATGTAGTATTTTTTTTGTTTTTGCCAAATCATGATTTATGAACTTGTGTTTGAATTTATTTATTAAAGATTTAGTTTTTCCTTTCTTCTTTTAAATGAAAATTTTGCTACTTATATTTATTTTAATGTAATGACCTCAGTTTAGTATAAGGAGTTGGATGAGTTGGGTCGTTACAATAAAAAAAAGAAAAAGAAAGATATGAGAGTGATGGATCCAACTAGCAAAGATATGGTAGGGATGAATATGGAACAAGGAAGAATAGAATGACAATTATATTTGAACAAAGAAACAAAGATGGACTATAATATTTTCTAAAACTAACTGTTAGCAAAGAAGTAATGTTAGAAACGAGCATTTTATGTATCTAGGATACAAAGAACAATCGTAGATGAAAAAATGCAATTGGGATACAAATAACAATCCTATATCAGAAAACACAATTAGGATACAAAGAACAATCACAAATCAAAAATTGCAAAATTGGACCTCATCATTCAGGTTGAAAAAATAACAAACAAAACCAACAAATAATGAAATACAAATCGTGAAGTTGAAAAATGAAATGGGACCTCTTCCTCCCTACCATGCTTATATCCTTCAACCCCTACCACGCTCCAAACTAAAACATCTACTACCCACACTAGCGTAGACTTATAAATCTGTGAATGGTTACAAGTATAATGAAATCGAATAGAGTGAAAAAGGAAAGATTGAGCGATAAGGTTTGAGGTTTTTATTCTAGTGACAAGGGGAGAAATGAGAAATTGAGGTTTGACCTTAGGGTTTGATAGTAGGCCATCAGACTGAAAAATGAATAACGAGGCGTGAAGAAAAGTGAATACAACGAGGGTAATAGCACAACAGTAACTTAAATATGGGTTGAAGAACACTTCATGCATGGATTACTTTAAATTTGATCCCTAAACCAAAAAAAAATGCAAGATGATAAAGAAAAGAGATTTATCATCCAAAGATTAAAAAAAAAGTACAAATTTATGAGAGTGCACAAACCCTTCCATTACAAGAGAGGAGAAGTTGAATTGAAAGAGAACTTAAGGTGGAAGATATGACAGACGAAGAAAAGAGACTATAAGAGTTGAGGAGGTGAAGAACGATGGTGGGAGAGAAGGGAATACAAGGGAGAGGAAAATAGTATAATTGGAGCAAAAATGAGGATTGAAGAACAATGAATTTTGAACAACTATAGCAAAAACAAATGTTAAAGTGGAGATTATTTTTTTCAAAAGAACCCTAAACCCCAATTATATCTAACCTTTAGCCAAACATGGAGTGAGCTATTTGTAAACATCCCTACTCTACTATACCTCAACTTTCAGCTCAAACACCCCTAAGTATTTTGTTATACTTTGTAAATAGGTTCAATTTTATTGCTATCCATAAGAATTTCCCTTTTCATTTTCTCATTTTTTTTCATTTCACTTTCCTTGTGTCGTTCTCGTTCTCGTCTTCTTCTTCTTCTGTTTTTATGGCTTCTATTTTCAAAGTTTTTCTTTTCCTTCATTGTTTTGTAATTTATTTTCATGAAGGAAAAGTTGTAGTTGCTTTTGATGGAGACCAAGAGAAAGATGTCAAAAGTTAGAGAGAGAAGAGAGAGGAAGAATCTAAACAAAGAAAAAAAAATAATTTTTTTTATAGTTGTGCATAATGAGAGAAAAAAATGAACGAGAAGATGGAGAAAGAATTTAAATAAAGAAAAATATCGAAATAACTATAGTTGTACTTGATGAAGACAAGAAAAAAGAGTTAGAAGATAGAGCGAGAAGCTAAAACTCTTCAATGCCATCCTTCGCCATGTGGTTTCAAGACAAGATGGTACTTCACATGTGGATGACATAAGCAAAAAAGTCATTTTACGATCAAATTTGAATCTCGATCCAAATTTCATTTTAGGTGTGTGATAACGTGTATAAATATTCGTTATTATAGCTCCTTTTATTAGAATAATGACGCCAAAACACATAAGAAAAGGATCAAAATGCATAACTTATATTGTAAATTCATAAGTATTTAGAAATACATCTTACATAAGCATCATGTCTGTTTTACGTAATTACAAGGTCTACACACAAGATAAGTAGGCAAGAAAAAGCTAATGAATCGTAGGAGACATCTCGCTCAAAGGCCAAGCAATGGAATCTCGTCTAGTGAATAACATTTCCAGATGAGGAACCACATCATCACGTGAGAAAATCTCACTAGAGGACAATAATGATAATTGAAGTTAATGTGACTTCATAAGGCTGTAATTGGCATTGACAATCTTAGAAGAATAGAAGTTTTCTGTCGAAAGATGCCTATAAAAAGACTTCATCCCCACTAAGAGAAACAGATTCGAATGGACCCAAGGGGACCTGAAAAGGCCAGTGAGACGCCTGTATGGGATAAAGGCCTGAATAGGTCAATCCCTAGAGAGAAAATGGCAGAAAGGAATCACCTTTCCTCCGTCTGTAACGTTTTCTTCTTCTTCTCTGATCAGTTGTAAAAACGAGAGCTTAGCCTCTGAGTAGGAAAGAATCCATATTTTCGTTGTCCCCTAACTTATAATATTTTTTCACTCTCTTTTCTCTCCATTTTTGTACTTTTTTGTAATATATGTTGATTATATTGTACAATAGCCCAAGGCCTACCTTATATATATATATATATATATATATATATATATATATTACATGTGTATACCTTTTCAATTCATCATTTCTTGACTTATCACTTGTTAATGTGTTATTAGTAGTTAGGTTTGTGATAAGTTCTCGATTGGAAATCTAGTCTATAATTCTTATTGCATTAGTTGTGCTATACTCATCGCTTAGTCAGTGTTAATCGCCAACTACCTGAGAGGACAAGTAGCAAGGATAAGGCTAATGTGCACAAGGAGGAAGTTGGCAACTAGCTTGACCTTGGTGAGATAATTTCCAACATTTGTATTATGAAAGGCGAACATGTGCAGACATTAGGCGCTGAGAGGTTCCTGTCCTTAAACGAGAAGTTCTATAAGTATTATAAGTGAATTCTTCTAGATATATCTTGCCTAATCAAGCACATTCATTTGAATCCGAAAGGTGAGCAAGTGTGGCCTCTAAATACTTCGAGATAAGATCTCCTTAATCATGAGCTGATTATACAAGTTATATCGCATTGAAGCTCTCCCATTACTTAATCGCCTAATAACGCGTAGACCTTCAACTTTTTCTCGGATACAAGTTAGTCCACAATTCCATCTTGCACCCATTCATTCCCCTTTACAAATTCTCTTGACGTGAATAAGTAGTTTTATTCTTGGTTTTGATTCTTTTATTCTGCCCAGATGATAAGTAACTCCTAGAACTAATGTCTTGAATCAATTATTTGTGTTCAATCCTAGATTATCTAGGTAAACCTACTGTTTTGCTTGCACTTGGGCAAGCAACAGAAAAACTTGTACTTAATGAGAATTCAATAGTTATACGATGGAGAGGTACATAGTGAGTACTTTACATACAGTGAGCTTGACCATTGACCTATCACATAGACTACAATAACAAAACCATCCTAATCCAGTGTGAAACCTCAAAATTTCTTTAACCTTTGGATTTGTTAAGCTTAGTCAAAGATAAGAGAAAATGAAATTTATAAGAAAAGAAGGAGAAAATACTTGGGAGTTAGGTTTAGGTTTAAAAAAATGAAAAAAGTTGGAAAATTTGCCTAAGTTTCAAAGATTTGGCTTTAGGCGTTTAGAGGTTTTGTGGGCAGCAAAGGAAGCCTAAAGAACCTTCAAAAGGGTGTCAATGGGTGGCAAGAATAGGCTTGAGAATCACTAAGCTTAGGCATTTGGATATGGGTTAGCGGCCAACATTATGGAAGATAACCTCTAAAGGTGATGCTTAGGCGTTTGAATGGCTAGACGAGAAATCATTAAAGGTTAGCTAGGTGTTTGAGACTTGTTGTCTAGCGGCAAGGCATTACAAAGAAGGCCATGCGATTGAAGTTGAGACTTGACGGCAACTTTAGAGGTTAGTTGTCTGAGAAAAGGTGTACGTAGGGAAGGCTTTCTAATGTTTAAGAGGTTAGCTAGGCGAGGAAGACTAGGCGTTGAGAGGTTATGCGGCCAAGATTATGCGAGAAGGCCAAGAAGGTTAGTTATGCGATTGAATCAAGTATGTGGCATGCTCTATGCAATCGATTAAAAGTAAATCCAGGTGTATTAACCATGTGATCATGCATTTTGTGACCAAGGAGGATGAGAAGGAGTTGCTAAGGTTTAAACACAAGCTTAAGATGTGAGTCTAATCAAAGATTAAGTGTCAGCTTCATCTCATGAAAGGAACTATATAAATAGGCTAACTTCAACAATGAATTTCTCACAACTTACTAGTACAAAATTACTCAAATTGGTCTTAAAAGTTCATAAATTAATTCTATTTTATAAGAGAGGACTATTGTATGTTTTAGATTCAAAAGGGTTAGCGTTTTATTTGAGCAAAGGCGAAAAGGTCATTTTCCAAGAGAATTTGAGTAAGTTGCACTTCCAGAAAGCTACATGACTCATTACTTAGAATTTTCCTTCCCAAATTCGATATCAGAAAGTTAAGACAATTTAGAGCAATTTTGTAGAAAGAAGTTTTATCAAAAGAGTTATGAATTTTAAGTTATGATTTTTCAAATTTGGGTCATGATTTTGAAAATAAAACAGTGTTTTGGGTAATGGTCGAGAGATTTGGATGTATAGTCAAGATGGGCGTGCGTTTTGTGATTGAAGGTTATTTTGATCAATTTTCACGCACATGACAAGGTCATAGCACAACCGAGCGATAAGGCATGCGCTCAGACTGCGCGTATGACTCTACCTTAGAGGTTAGCATGACGCACATGGTGTGCTAGGAGCGCTAATACGTGTAAAGCACGCGATGGGCACACATGGTAGGTGGAAAGAACGCAAATCCAATCCCATTGCAAGGTTATATGCGAAGTATGGCCCGCCTCAATGAGGTTAGGACATGGCAAGGCCCTAGGCCATGCACGTGCAGCCAGTCCCATTGTGAGATTCGTTTTGCATTAGTATAGGAAGTAAAATTCAGCTAAGTATTAAGAAGTTGACGCTTGAATAAATCCACAGAAATAATTAAGTGATAAAATATTTTATGGTTAAATATATGTTTTTGCGTTTAAACGGGTAGTTCACAAAAGAAGTTATGTGATAAGAAGATAAAAATTCTTCGCGTAAGTGAAAGAAGTGAAAGTTTTGACAAAGTGTTAGACTAGGTATTTTGGGTGGTATTCGTGAGAAGAACCAAGTGTTTCGCAGAGAAGAAATCTACGAGGAAGCCTTAAAGTTTAAGTTCACGATAATAGTTCGATGTGAGTTAAAGTTTGTTATTTCATGAGAAAAGTTTCTTATAGTAAAAATATAACCATACGATAAGGTTATTCGCGAGAAATGTTAAGTGGTTGAAGTTATTCGGGGTATGAAGTTAGGTGAGGAGAAATGTTTGGCGAAGAAAATGTCAAATCTGCTTTGACAGGGGTTAACATGTAAGATTAATGATTTAAGCATGGTTGGGTTGAATATTAAATTTACATGTGTAAAGTTTTAAGCAGGAGCTGGTGACCTGAGAAGAGTTTATGCATGACTAAGTTCGTTTAAGGGTTCTATAAATAAGAAGATTTAGGTAACTAAGTAGGAGATGATGAGAGTTTGTTGAAATGTTGAAGTGCTACTGGTTTAGCTAGGCAAGAAGAGGCTTGCCAGAAAAAGGACTTCTTTAGTAAAGTTTTGTGAGTGTTTCCTTAATATTTTATGTCAAATGTTTCTTTATAAATCTCTACTGATTTGAGTTAATGATTTTGATTAAAAAAATATTCCTAAAAGAGATTTATATGAAAAAGTATTATGATGTTCAAAGCATGATTTGATTTTAACGTTTATGATATAGTTTGCAAACCATTAATTATTTCCTTCGAGTAAGCTAAATTTTATGTGCACATCTGTCAAGACCACCATGGGGTGTACGGGCTACATGGTGATAAGTAACTGACTTATACGTTAAAAGGAGCGTAAATGCTTAGCGTCCTAAGCAACAAGGATGAATCAAGATACTCTTGGATGTTGATGATTCATTAGTCTAAACACGAAGTTACATGACCTAGAGTAGAGAGTGATTCGGGATCCTTGGTGAAATGAAATAGTTGCGAAATGATTTGTTAAGCATAAAGAAAGGTTTATGCCAAATGAATTAATTTGTTTGCAAAATGATTATGAAAATGTATTGCTAAATGTTTTCATAAAACCTCACTAAGACATTCGATTGTCGTTTTTAAAATCAATCTTCTAGGATTAGGCGTTTAGGCTAAGTAGAGAATAAAGTTGAAGGTTTGGCAACGAGATGAGAAAGGCGCTACTAGGCGTTTACAATTTTATTTATTGTAACTTTTGGTTAAGAGTTGTTTTTTTACATTGTTGTATTAAACGCCTGCTATTATTAAAGTGTAAGTCTTGGCTGAATTGATTGCGTTAAGTTTTTTGCATTAAGAAAGTGTTTGACGTTCAGTACAACTTTTGTTGCGTTATGTTTTCTCTTAGTATTTAAAAGGTTTTGAGGTTGAATTAGTTGATAAGAAAATTTTAAGGCTATAACTAAGTCGCACCCTTTTTCCTTTACTTTGGCATTTTGATCGTATTACAGTTAAGGGTGTGACACCCATCCACCATGTCATTGGGATTCAATGGGCTTTTTTCAAGCTGTTTTGATTTTTTTTTTTTTGAGAATTTTATAGGAACTTGTAGATATTTTCATGATTAAGGAATTAATTAAGGATAAAATATGAATTTTTTAGGACAAAAAAGATTAGGAGAAATTTCTGGCCAAAGATCTGTACAAGTATTGTGAGTAACATCGATTTCTAAATGTTATTGTTAAACATGATTTCAAGCTTTACAATCAATAACTTGTATAATGATTTATGAACATGATTTCCAAGTTATTATCAAGTTATGATTTATGGTAAAATGTTTAAATTATTATTCGAATTTACACTATGTTTGAATGATTTCATAATAAAGGGAATGTTTCCATGTTTTCAAATGTTTTTCTTCATGCTCGAATATTTCATGAGACCTATTGTATACAAGTGGTTAACTCCATACTGATGGTAAGGTTGACGAGTCTATAGTTTATGGGCCATCAGGAAGGGTATATTGTTATGCCTTGAAGGAGGAGGGTTAGCTACCCATCGACTGTTCCGTCTTCGGACGAAGGGGTAAATACTACCCGTGGCTGTGGACAACTATTTTCGAAAAGCTATGCAAATGTTCAAGTTTCATGTTATGAATGTTTATAGATAAATGTATTTACGCTACAGTTTTATACTAAAATATTTATGAAAACCTATTTTATAAAACCATTGCTTACTAAGTCTTTCGGCTTACCCTTTCAAAAATGTTTTCTCACTTTTCAAGTACAGATTGTGGATCTACGTATGCTGAACTTACTGCTGCCAGGCCAACTTAGTTTTTGTTATGCAAGGACATTATTTTATTGAAAAAAGTATTGTGATTATTCAAATATTTATATATTAATGTTATGATCATTTTCTATGATATGTTTTAAAAAGATTTCCTATGAGTTGTACTACAAATTTCATGGTATAATCTAAATTTTTAGTTTATTGAAAGACTTCAGCTATTTAAAAGTTTTGCAAGTATTCACGCATGTGTCAGTTGAAGCTGTTTCGGAGGCAAACGACTTCGGCTGACATCAAGCCACGTCTTAGGCCAAGCAAGTAGATGCCTGGAGCGAGATGTAATATTGGGCCCCTTAAAATAGGCCATTTATAACCTCGTAATTGTTTCAATTATACTTGAAATTTATTATAAGTGAATTAATTTAAACCATTAACAATATTACATTTGAAAATTGTCTATGCATCCAATTCTTCAAGGCCTCTTGTCTCTGGAAACATACAAATGTTGGATAAGCTGAGCTCATGTTGGCAACAACTAAACAAATATTAAACTTAAATATACTAATCTATAATTATTTTTCATCAAAATTGATTAACTCATGGAAAAATAGAGGTTTAATGGATAAAAGTAAGTCTCACACTTGATGTTGATCCAAATAGAACATAATGAAGAGTCTAAGTTGATACTAAAGTTCAAACTTTAAATTGATAGAATCCAAAATTTAGGAGTGTAAATCGATATTTTTTCAAATAATAATAGCAACAAATAAATGAAAAACTCAATTTTGACCTTTAAACTTGTCAATTTGTATCAATTTAAACATTTTTTAACTTCATTAAATTCACTTCAAACTTAGATTAGTATTGTAATTTTGACCTCAAACTAAAAAGAAATTAGGATTTTAACCCTCCAATAATTTGTTGCACCAATAATTGCTAGAAAATTATTTTCTCTTGTGGCTTGAATGGATTATAAAAACATATGTAAAATACAAAAGTTAGACATTTTGGAAAAAAAATGCCATATCTTATTTGTTCAATAACCAAGACAAAATCAAGGAATTTTTTTTACGAGAAAAACTACATTAGCTATGAACTTTGACCATAATTTAAGGTATTTGAGCATTAGTGAAACTTATTGTAGTATAAAATTTAGAAAGATTTTAGAAAAATCACCTGTTTTAGATATGATTTTTCATTAATGTTCTAAGATTTCATTTATTATCTTAACTAAGATTTCGTGTTTTCTAGGACCATTTTAACCTTCACATCAATATTAAATATAATTGATTTTGGAAAATAAATAATAAATAGATACCCTTACAAATTTAAAAGCCGGTCATCCTATGATTATCGTCTGATAGCCCTCCGATAGCCCTATAATTATTGTTTGATAGCCTTCTAATATAACTAATTTTGCTATATTTTCAATATGCAAAAAATAAGTGTCATTAGTTGTTTTTTTCTAAATATTTTTGTCATTTAATGCAATTTTTCTAATAAATATTACCTTAATTATATTATATCAAATTTATTATCTATTTTATAAATTTTATAATTATTATAATAAATAATCCACAATTATATATTATAATAAATAATCCACAATTATATTTGCATTTCACAAAGCTACATTAAGACGCCGTCCACCATTACAATTTTCTCCAATAAGTTTTTTCGTTTGGTATTTCGATTTTGTTCTTTCCCTTTCCATCTCCTTCAAGTATACCTAGTAAGTTTGAATTTTTTTCTTTCATATATTTTTTTTTCTTTCTATTTATGTAAATTTTGAAGTGTCCTTAAACTAAAAGTTTAGTGAGTTCAATATTCTGATCATCTTCTTCATTTTTTTGTCTCTTAAATGTTCTGTCAACAATATATACTATTATATACCACTATATAATCCACTTCTATGATATATTAGGGTTATGATACATACAATAATTATTGATTTTCAGTGCATATTCGTTTCATTAAACTTATTTCTTTTCTTATTTTTGTTTCTTAAATGTACTGTCAACAATATATTATGATGGCTTTTTCAATGATTGTGACAACTACATTAGCTATAGTTTTTTCCAAAATATTAGTGAACAAACATATGTCTTTTCAAGACATGTACAATAGTCTTCTATCCAAGTCAGATAGTTATATTGATATGAATAAAATAGATGTATACTTCTATTCTTTCCAGTGCATATTTGTTTGACTATTATATATATCATTGCATATTTAAAACAATTATGTGCTATGATTTATATATATACCTGTATATTTAAAATAGTACGTAAGTTGTATCACGTATAATTCTATTATTTCTTGTTAGGTACATGTATGACCAAAATTGTTGAATATTATGATGATCATCTCATTCATTATAATGATCTACTTGACTTCCATTATATGAAAAAAAAAATGCAAATTTGATGAAATATAATAAGTACATATCGGAAATTATTAAATTATGTGTAATATATGAAAAACAATGCAAAACGAAAGAATGAATGAACTGAGAGAGAGATTCGAAAGTGAGAGAGAGATCAAGAGAAATTTTTTGAACAAAATCACCAAAAGATTAATAATTAAGGGATAATTTTTATTATAATAATTACTCTAATAGAATTAATCACATGTCATATTTACATAGGATATTTAATAAATACAGATCTTAATCATAGTCACTTTTGTTATTTCATTTTTTTTTAATATATAATTAATAATAAATATGGATAAATTGGTCATTTAGGCCCTATATTTGTGTAAAATATAAGCTCATTTAGGGTATTTCTGAAAAGTTTAGGAAGTTTGGGTCCATTTCATAATATAATATACCATTTTAGATGTTACTAGTTAAAAACGCTGAAACTTAATTGATTTCATTGAAATTATTAAGTTAATGAAGGTTTTTATACTATTTTTTTTTAATGCTGTCAAAATTAGTAGGTGAATTAGCTAAAATTGACTAAATTTGATCAATTAAAAATTGGAGGTGTTAATTGATATAATTAAAAGTTTAAAAGCGAAAATTTGATTATTTATTTACTTATTTTTGGAAAAGACCTCCTTCCATGATATTTGGTTTAAAATGAATTTATATTCTTTTTCAAAATTGCAAACACAATACTGATTACAAATAAATACATGAATGTAAAGACAGAGAAATAATAGAGAAGAACGTATATGATTGTGCACCACTCCAAGAGGGAAAGAGAAAAGAATGTTACGCCATTTGAGGATCAAAGCCTTTACTTATATTAGTTAACATACTTTCTTAATGGATTAAATTAATACTATTTTAATCACTTACTTAATTCTTAAGTTTAATATGGACAAATCTGAAATTTGTATTGTTATTATCACACTCGATTAAACTAGTAAATTCTATTGGTTAAAGTTGTAATCTTTAAAAAATAATTCATTTTAGACACTAATTCAAGTGGCAGCTGTAGAAATTTTCTTTCTGGCTTTTGTTAAAGTTAAGTAAAACTAAAAATTTATGATTAAGTAATTAAAAATTCATAATGAATTGATGTATTGCATTTTTGTTCAAATCCCCGCTTCCAAATTTGTGTTAAATTTTTTTTTTCGCCAAACTCCTATTCTTGAATGATATTACTGATTGCTATTGTTGCAGGTGGATTCAGGAGCCAAGATTAGAATAATAAAATAATAGAAGGAGATAGAAGAAATTAGCTCAATAATAGACTAGATGTGGTCGACCTAGGCCCAATATAGGTTAGGTTAGGAACGGATTGAACCCTACAAATACCTTGTAAGAATATTTGGCTGATCGGCCTCGGCTCAAGAGGAATTTCGCACACAAGAAACCCAGATCACAAATCCTAATTAGAAAAGGAACAAGAATGAGGTAAAACCTATAAATAAGACAGAGAAAGGCAGGAAAAAGGTAAGCCCTAAAACTAGTATCTAATACTCTTTCTTTCTTCCAATCTTTTGACTTCAGCATCGAAGTGATTATGAGATACACCACACTAATGTTCGGTTTCTTTTTTCTTGGAGACGAGCTCTCTTCCCTTAAATTATAAAATTATCATTGTTGCCTCATAGAGATCAAGTATGACGATTGACTTGTCAAAATTTGGCATCAACACTTGGTGGCGTATGTGGAAAATAATATTCAAAAGCAAATTTGAGAAACCTAATTGAATTTAAGACAAACTATTGATGCACCAACGGAGTGGTGGGAAGAGAATTTAAAGGTATATCATTTATTTATATAGTTTATTTATTAGAAATGAAAATTATAATTAAATACTTCTTAAATCAATATCTTGTGGGTTAAGCGTGAGGCAGCAAAATTTCGAGCAAAGGGGTTGCAAAATGCAGATCAATTAGATATTCATTTTGAAGATATTGCCGTTACAGGAGATGGAGCATGGACACCATCTCAAGGATTTGTACCTCAAAGTACTGAAGGCAATTCATCTAGACATGTAGGAGAAAATGATTATACATTTGAAGATATGGAGCATAATGATACTAATGATACAGAATATTCGATACATATTGCTGAGGATTACACTTAAGAAAAGGGAAAAAAAAGAAAAAGAATAGGATCAAAAGGTAATGTTGCAAATAAACTTTGTGATCAATTAGAACGTGTGTGTGGTTCAATAGATAATAGGAGAAGAGATCTTCCAGGTTGTAGTATTTTTGAAGTGATGAATGTTTTACGAGACATACCTGAAATTGTAAAAGGCAATGAGCTTTTCATGAAAGCTGCAGATATCTTTACAAAAAGGGAAAATAGAGAAATGTCCGTAGCTCTACAAGAGCCTGAGATTCAAGTTCCATGTTGAAGCAAAAGAAAGTTTAATGACCTAAGATATATAGGAAATGTTTGCTTATAGACAATTACCATTTTAGAGTGTTATTTTTGTTATGAACGTTTAGGATCTTTGGTTTCTAATGTTTACGAAATGTTTGATTGTAGACAATTATC
>JBBPDI010000002.1:1984085-2001822 GCA_037974545.1 Cucumis variabilis
TCTAGTGTTGTTGATTTTTGAGTTACAAATTATAGACTTTTAATCTTTTGGTTGATTTAAACAGGGCCCGAATAAAACTTTTCTTTGATGATCTTGCTTGTCGAAATTTTATAAATTTTTATGTTAATGGAAGGGATTTTCTATTAAAGTAATGACCACGGTTTCGGTTTAAAAGTTGGGTCGTTACAAGAACGGAAGAATATAATAGCAAATTAGGTTTATGATTTGTTAAAAGCCAAATTCATTAGAGAAGTCCATTATCCATGTTATGTAATGTAATTATGATAAAAAAAAGTAAACGGTAAATGGCGGATGTGTATAGACTTTACTGGATTTAATAAAGCTTGTGCAAAGGACACCTTTCTCCTTTCCATGATAGATTCATTAGTAAATGCAACAACTGGCCATGAGATGTTGAGTTCCATGAATGCGTATTTAGGATACAACCATATTAAGACGAACAAACTAGACCAAGAGAAAACCTCTTTCATTACCAGTAAAAGGTATATACTGTTTAACAGACATGCCATTTGGGCTTAACAATGAAAAAGGTACCTATCAAAGATTGATAAACAACATGTTTGGTTCACTTATTTGAAAAAAAAATGGAAGTATACATAGATGATATGTTGGTAAAAAGTATTAAAGCAACATGAGGCAAATCTTGAAGAGGCATTCCAAATCCTTCACAAACATATTATGAAATGAAACCCCACTAAATGTAGGCTTTTTAGTTCATTAAAGAGGGATAGAAGCCAATTCAGAAAAAAATCAAGCAATCCTCGACATGCCTACTCCAACCAATCTCAAGCAACTTCAAAGTCTCAATGGTAAAATTGCAGCTTTAAATAGATTTGTTAGCATGGCAACCGACAAGTGTCTTTTCTTTTTTAAAATCTTGAAAAAGAGGTTCCAAATCAAATGGACATAAGAACGTGATAAAACATTTTCATAATTGAATACATACTTGGGTAAAGTTCCACTGCTTGCCAAGCCAATTCTAGGGGTTGAACTACTCCTTTATTTAGTAAAATCTAACACATAAATAAGCTTAATACTAATTAAGGAAGAAAATGGAAGTCAAACACCTAGTTTACTATACAAGTAAGGCAATGGTAGAGCTGAAGCCAAATATCCTTAGGTAGAAAAACTTGTTGTGGAACCCCAAACCTAGCCTTCCTAAAATGGTAAGTGTTTGTAAATTTTATGTTAAAGAAAAGTTGGAGAAGGAAGGTATAGTAAGAATTTTAGATAACAACCTAAAGGCTATGGTTAGAGTGTCATTATTGGTAGGTCATTATAGCCTTGGTGAAAAGGAAATAAGAGAAAATATACTAAGTGTTAGTTGTTGCCCAAGGGACATAAATGAGTGAGGGTCATTATTTTAGGTATCATGGTTGGTATGTCATTGTAGCCTTGAAGAGGAAAATTTAGCTAAAGTATGGTGTCTAGGTGTTTTAACTTGAGCTAGGAGGCTAAGCTTGTGTTAGGTGAGAAAAGGTTGTCATAGGCGGCCATAAGTGTCAAAATAACCTTTAAAGACAAGATTATGCAACCAAGAAAAGTATGCTTTGTATGTCAATCTAGGTGTTTTGAGCTAAGGATGGGTGACCAAAGATTTCAAAATAACTCTTAAACCTATGAAGCGTCCAGATAGGTGTAAAGTGTCAAGTAGAAGGTGTTGAGAAGTTAGCCATGCAAGGAGGAAGAGTAAAAATGTTAGTAGGAGGTGTAAAGCGGCAAGTAGAAGGTGTCAAGAGGTTAGCCATGAAAGTAAGAGGTGTCAATTAGAAGCTATGCAAGGATCTCTATATAATGGAACTTTGGAGGAGAAGTTCTGTGAAACCTCAAAATTTTCTTAAACCTTTGGATTTTAGTAAGATGATCAAGAATAAGAAAAAATGAAATTTATAAGAAAAAAAATAAAATACTTGGCAAAAATTAAGATTTTAAGGTATTGGTTTAAAAGAGAGAAAAGTTAAAAAAATTGGCTAAGTTGTTAATGGTTTAAAAGTTAAAGAGGTTAGTTTGAAAAAGAAGAGAAATTTTGGATAAGGATGGAAGCTTGGTGTTTTGACTATGGATTAGGCGTTTAGAGGTTTTGTTGGGTGGCCAAGAGGAGAAGAAAACCTCTAAAAATGTTGGTGTGGACGTGTAGGATGCTTCCTAGCCGACAAAGGAATAAAAGAGAGGTTATCTTGGCATTTGGTTGGCTTGCCTAGTAGAAGTAAGAGGTTAACAAGAGCTTGTCGTTGAGCGGCAAGACTTCATAAGGACCACGGGAGGAAGGCTTGTTAGGCAAGAAAGAAAAGTGACATGCGAGGAAGGCTATGTGTTGAGAGGTTGGTTGGACGAGAGGCATGGCTATGCGAGGAAGGAATAGTGGTTAACAAGCTCGGCGGTCAAGTATGCATTGAAGAGGCTAGCTAGGCGGCCAAGGCTAGGTGAGGAGAGATTAGACGACCAAGCTATGTGACAAGGCCATGAAGGTTAGCCACACATTTAAGACAACAATGTGGCATGATTAGAGTATTAAGTTTAAGGTTAACCTAGGTATCTTAATCATATCAACATGCATTTTGCGATCAAGGAGGATGTGGAGGAGATGATGTGGTGTAAATAAGAGCTTAAGAGATGAGTCTAATCAAGATTAAGTGCCACTTTAACCTAATTCAAGGACTTCTATAGATAGGCAACTTCAACAATGAGTTTCTCACAACTTACTCATGAAAAATCACTCAAATTGATATCAAAAGTTTAAAAATTAAGTCTAGTTTGTGAGAGAGGTCTACTGCTCAATTTTCATTTGAGAACGATGGCATTAGGATCAAGTTTTGGCGAGAAGGTCAATTTTCAGAAGAATATGAGCAAGGTGCACATCCAGAGAGCTGTAGAACTCGTTTCTTTGAATTTTCCTTCGAAACTTTGAGGTAAGAAAGTTAAGATAATTTAGAGAAACTTTGTAAAAAGAAGTTTTGTAAAAATACCTATGGAGGTTTAGTTATGATTTTTCAAGTTGGGTCACGATTCTGGAAATAAAACACTGTTCTGAGTAGTGGCCAAGAGGCTTGCATGTGTGGGTGAGATGGGCGTGCATTTAGTTCTTGGAGGATATTTTGGTCAGTTTGCACACACATGACATGACCATGGCATAAATGAGCAGTAAAGCATGTGCTCAGGTTGCGTTTATGACCTTGCATTAAGAGGTTAGCATACACGGTCTACGGGGGGCATAATGTGTGCAAGGCACGCTATAGGTAACAGGGATGCGAGCGGCACCCTCATTGCGAGGTTGGCACACAATGCGTGTGGTCGTTTGTTTAGACAATAGTTTTATGTGTGTGTAGTACAATTGTAATACATCACAGAGTCCGGTCATTACGCATAATACGCTCACCGTAACTCTTTGTATAACATGCTTCACTTCTAGGCGATGAACCATGGGTCATGATTATAGCATGTAAGATGCTCACTATGTGCCTCTTCATTGCGTGATGACTAAGTCTCATTGAGTACAAGTTGTTCTACTGCTTTCCCAAGTGCAAGCAAAATAGTAGGTTTACCTGGGTGATCCATGGTCAAACATAGGAAATTATTTATAGACGTTAGTTCTAGGGTCCACTTATCGTTTAGGCGTTATGGCAATTAAGTTAAAAGAATATAACACTAACTACAATTACTTACCTACAGCTAGAGACACATGTACAGAGAATAAATTATGGCATGGTGGAAGATTAAACGAACCGACTTGCATGTTAGAAGAAGGTGAAGGAAGGTTTACACATTATTAGGTGATTACTAATGCGACAGTCTTAATGTGATATAACTGCATAATTAGTACATGATCAAGGCGACCTCTCTAAGTGTTTATATACCACACTTGCTCACTTTTTGGGATGCAACTGACTATGCTTGATTAAGCAAACTATACCTAAATGACTTGACTTATAATACTTATATGACTTCTCGTTTAAGGATGGCAACCTCTCGGTGCCTACTGTCCTCACTTGTTCATCTTTCGAGCTACAAATGTTAGAAGTTACCTAGCTAAGGTGAAATTTATTGCCAAAGTCCTCCTTACATGCATTAGCCTTATCCTCTCGGGTAGTTGGCGATTGACACTAGCCACATGATGAATATAACTCAACTAATGTAATAAGGTTTATAAGCTAGACTTCTTATCAAGAACCTATTAAACCTGTAACTATTGATAACACATTGATAAGTGAGAAGTCAAGAAACGATGGATTGACGAGGTGCAAAACATGCAATATATGTATAAAGAATATAGGCCTTTTTATAATATACAATATCAACATCATATATATTACAATGACGTATAATGATGTAGAGAAAGAAAAGTGGAAAAATTCTACAAGTTAAGGGAAAACGGGAGAAGAAATCTTCTTGCTTGAGCTCTCAACCATCTAACAGGCCTATTTGGGCCCCTCTCCCCTTTCTCTTGGTTGAAGGAGATGACTTTATATAGACAACATTTGGGAGGAAGGCTTCTAATCTTCTGAACTTGTCGGCGCCATCAGTTGAAAAGTGTCTGTTGCATGTCATATCAGCTCCAATGACCACTCTTTGTCTTCTAGTGACCCTTCCTTGCCTGATAATGTTATTCCTTGCCTGGAAACATTAATTGCCAGATGAGTTTCTTATTATGTAGTTCTTGTGCAAGATATTTCCTATGATTCACTAGTTTATTTCCTTGTTCATTATCTTGTATTCATGCATTAAAATCACATAAAACAGGCATAAAACTTATGTAAAGTGTATTTCTAAATACTTATGCGTTTACATTCCAAGTTACGCGTTTTGATCATCTTCTTATGCTTTTTGACCTTATTATTCTAATAAAACAAGCTATAGTAACAAATATTTATGCACATTATCAGTGTGGCCCACCTTAGCGAGGTTAGCATGCGGTAAGGCCCAGGCCATGCACGTGCGATCAACCCCATCCACTATGTCTTTGGGCACCAATAGACTATTTTCGAGCTGGTTTGAGTTATGTTGATATTTTTTGATAATTTAAAGGAAGGTTTAGATATTTTCATGTTCAAGAGATTAATTAAGAATAAATTATGAATTTTTTAGATCAAGGAAGCTTGAGAGGAATCTCACGACCAAGGCTCTATTCAAGTGACAGTGAGTAACATCATATTTCAAACGTTATTTATTAAACATGCTTTCAAGCTCTACAGGCAATAACTTGTGGAATGATTTATGAATATGATTTCCAAGTTCTTATTTCAAGTTATGCTTTATGATAAATGTTTATGAAGGATTATTCAAGTTATAGCATGAGTTCATGATCAAGTTTAAGGAAAATTATTTAAATGTTTTAAAATGTTTTCTCCATGCCTAATATTCCATGATACCTACTGTATACATGTGGTTAACTCCATATTGATGGTAGGGTTGACGAGCCTATAGTTTATGGGCCATCATAATGGGTATATTTTTATATCCTTAAAGGAGGAGGGTTAGCTACCCAACGACTGATCCATCTTCAAACAAAAGAGGTAAATAATGCTCGTGGCTATGGACAACTATCTTTAACAAGCTATGCAAATGTTTCAAACTTTTATGTTATGACTGTTTACTGATAAATGTACTTAAGCTTTAGTTTTATACTAAAATGTTTTTGAAAACCTATTAACAAAAACTGTTGATCATTAAGTCGTTTGACTTACTCTTTCAAAATGCTTTTTCTCTTTCCAGGTACAGATTGTGGATCCGTATGCTGAACTTACTGCTGCCAGGTTAACTTAGCTTATGTTATGCAAGGACATTGTTTTGTTTTAAGTAGTATTGTGATTGTTCAAATAGTTACGTTTTAAAAAGATTTTATATGGGTTGCACTTTGGATGTCAAAGTATAATTTAAATGTTTATTTTATCGAAAGACTTTCACTATTTAAAAGTTTTGCAAGTGTTCATGTCATGTGTCAATTGAAGTACTTCCAAAGGCAAACGACTTCGGCTGACATCACGCCAAGTCTTGGGCCAGCAAGCAGGTGCTCGAGGCGGGGTGTGACAAGTTCTTCCAAAGCACTCATGCCATTTGAGTAATTTCATTTGAAAAATCTCTCAAAATAGGTCTAGTTTCTAGTGTAGGGTTGCCAGACTAAAGAGAGTTAAGGAAGGAGTTCAATTAGTGAACAAAAGCACCAAAGGTCATTTCTAAGGTAAATTTGAGTTGTGTTGAGTTCTTGAGATCTACATAATGCATTACTTAGAATTTGAAGTTTAAATTTGGAGGTAAGAAACTTAGGACGATTTTGAACAACTTTGTAGAAGAAGAGTTTCTCATTTGAGTTGTAGATTGTTAGTTATTAACCTTGAAAGAGAGATTTAGAATTATGAACGAAAACTTAGTTTCTAGGCATTGAACAAGGTAGGCAAAGCACAAGGGTGGTGTTGCGTAGGAAGGAAAGTAATGAGGATAGTTTTGGGATTGAGATGTTGAGGGGGATGCCATGCATGCGACATGCCACGAGCATGTGAAATGCGCGACCATAAGGCATATGATTCCCCTAGCGCACGACCATGCATGTGCGAGGTTAGCATGTGACCCGGAGCCCTATGCGCATGTGCCAAGCTTGATGCTCATACTTGAGCACCAACCCAGCCCACATGCCTTTTCTAGTATTTTACCAATTTCTCTTGGAGTTTGGATAATTTTTGAATTAAAAGGGTCTTATTGAAGGATAAATATGATTATTTCATAACAAGAAGAAACTAGGCAAGTTTACAAGCCAAAGATTTAGCTATACCATTAGTGAGTGACTTATGCATTTAAATGGTTTACAAAGTTTATTTCCAAGCTTGAATTATTAAGCATGAATTTAAAGTTATTTACAAACATGTTTCCAATTAGATTATTTTGAACATGTGAAACATTTTGAGCTAGTTAGAAATGGTTTATGTGTATGTTTTGAGATTCCTGAAATAAAAGTGTTTACTATTTTAGAAAGATATCGACAAAGCATGAGTTTGATGAATAAGGTTTTAGCAAGACAACCATGTTCTTCTATACATCAAGTTATCTATGGTTAATCTACATAGAGTATCAAAGGCATTGGCCTTTGCTGACCACTTAGCCAGCTACCACCGAGTTTAGGCAAGATAGAGTATTGATTTTACTCTACTATCTTGACCAAGTTCATTTATGATAACATCATGATCGAGTTTATCAAACACGATAGTGTTGAGTTATCAAGCTAAAGTGACCGAATTTGAGGGTACAGAATAAATAGAGAATCATTTGTATGAAACAAAGAGTGATTTATTGAGAAGAATGATTTGCAAAGTTGAAATGTTTTAGAAGCTTACATGTTATTTATATGGTGGTTTACATATGTTAAAAAACAAAAGTTTAAGCATAACTATTTCAAAAAGCATGTTTTACAAAAAAATCACACATTAGGCTTCTTAGCTCACCCTTTGCAAAATGTTTTCAACTCTTAAGGAAGAGATCACATTCCTTGAACTTGACTTGATGTTGATAGGCTTCTAGTGGTTAGTAAAAATATGTCCAATTCGTGTTTGTAAATATGTCAATGTACAAGAATGTTAAACATGTGTTAGTAATTTATATGTCAATTTGCTTGGGTTAAGAGTCGATGTAAAGACTTATCTCAATGTTTGTTAATAAATGGGCTGCACTTGACTTATTTATTATTTCTTTCTCTAGAATTGTGTTATTGGTTTCCATGTGTCTTTTTAGTAATGATATTAGAGGTTAAGGTCATCATGTGTCGTTGATTGCCACTTCTTGGGCTTAAAGTATAAAACATAACCCTGCCTTAAGAGATTAGCGAAGCACAAGGTGTGCAGGAAGCACCAACGCGAGTGTCATGCATGCGAGGGGCACTAAGTAGGCGACAAGCACGAGCATGACACCTGTTACAAGGTTGGAACATGGTGTTCCCCCCACCTCAATGAGGTTAGCATGTGACAAGCTTCAGACCATGTGTACGTGGCAGACCCCAGGCCATGCGTGTGCGACCAGCCCTTGCACCATGTCAATGGGCTGCGATGGGCCGTTTTCGAACTGTTTTGGGCTGTCTTCATATTTTTAAAATTTTTAAAGTTAATTTTGGATATTTTCATGTTCAAGAAATTAATTAAAAATAAAATATGAATTTTTCAGGATAAGGAGGATTATGAGGAATTCTTGAGACCAAGACTATATTCAAGTGATTATGAGTAACAAAACGTTTTTTAATGCTATTTATTGAACATGATTTTAAGCTCCACAAGCAATAACTTGTGAGTAAGACTATGTTTTCTAAATGATTTATTAAGCATGTTTTCAAGCTTATAAGTAATAGCTTGTGAGTAACATCATGATTTTCAAAGTATTGATTGAACATGATTTCACACTCTACCAACATTAGCTTGTGAGTAATACATTGATTTCTAAAGTTATTGTTAAACATGTTTCCAAGCTTTACAAAATAGTTTGTAAAATGGTTTACTAAAGACGATCTCAAGTTCTTATACAAGCTATGCTATTGATAAATGTTTACTGAAATGATATTTCATGTTACGTTATGATTTCATGAATTCAAGAAAATATTTCAAATACTTTCAAGAAAATATTTCATGTTTTCAACTATTTTTAACCATGCTCGAATATTCCATGAGACCTATTGTATACATGTGGTTAATTCCATACTGGTGGTACGGTTGATGAACCTATTTTTAACTATGGACCATCAGGAAGGGTATATTGTTATGCCTTAAAGGAGGAGGATTAACTACTCATCAACTGTTCTGTCTTTAGACGAAGTGGTAAATACTGTCCATGGCGATGAAGGAATGTCTTTAAGAATTTATGCAAATGTTTCAAGTAATTTCATGTTATGAAGATTAACTGATACATGTATTTAATCTTTGGTTTTATACTGAAATGTTTGTGAAAACCTGTTTTAAAATCAGTGCTCATTAAATATTTCCACTTACCCTTTCAAAAATGTTTTCTCACTTTTCAGGTATAGATTGTGGATCTCCGCATACTGAACACACTGCGATCAAGACAACTTAGTTTTTCATTATACAAGGACTTTGTTTTGTTTCAAAATAGTCATGTGATTGTTCTAAACTTCATGGTTTATACAATTTCCATTATATGTTTTATAAAGATTTCATATGGATTACACTACTGTTTAAAGTATTTCTAGTTAAAAGACTTTCACTATTGATTGTGTCATGTTTCCATGTCTTGTGTCAGTTGAGTTTATTTTCGAGGTGAACCACTTCAGCTTACATCATGCCACGTTTCAAGACAAGCAAGTAGGTGCTCAAGGTGGGGTGTGACATAAAACGACACTTAGGGCATGGTTGTTACATGACATAGGTGACAAAGGTTGCAAGCATGTGCGCACAGGCCAATCAGAGTCCTTGGTCATATGCTAACCTTGAGTCATGCCTGGCCAAGCGTGTGAAACCCCAAATTTTTTTTATGTTTGGGATTTATTAATGTAAGACCTGAACCTAAATTAAATGTTAAAAGGTAAAATTTTGACTAAGTAACTTGGCGTTTTGGACAAGAAAGCGTTTTAGTTTGAGTACGTGTCAAGAGCTTAAGGTAAGGCAGTTCGTGAGAAGGATTTTTGATAAGATCTCTAAATCTAAACGCTCACAAGAAAAAAATGTCTTCATGAGAAATGTTGGTAGTTTGCGAAAGAAGTTATGCGATAAGACCTTGGGAAGCTGTTAAGTGGTTAAAGTTATTCACAGAATGATATTAGACAAGAAGAAAGGTTTGGCGAGAAGATGTCAAATCTGGTTTGAAAAGGGTTAACATGTAAAATTAAGGGTTTAAGTATGGCTAACATAAATAGAAATCTTACAAATGTAAGGTTGAAGTAGGAGCTTACAATCAAATAAAGAACTGGGGATGACTCATCAGATTAAAAGAGTAGTATAAATAGAGGATTTGGGTAACTAAGTAGGGGATGATGTGAGTTTTGTTGAAATGCTAAAGTGCTGCCACTTGGTCTTTGCGAGAAGACTTTGCGAGAAGAGGAAAGTTAAAGAGTGAGTGCTTTTCTTTCAAAGTTTTGTGAGTATTTTCCTTAATATTTTATGTCAAATATTTTCTTATAAATCTCTACTGATTTTAGTTAATGATTCCAATTCAAAATGATTTCTGCAAAAGATTTATATGAAAAAGTGTTGTAAGTTATGTTCATCTAAACGCCTATTATTAATAAAGTGTAAGTTTTGGTTGAATCGATCGTGTTAAGCTTCAGACGATACGACTTCTGCTGCATTATGTTTTCTCTTGGTAGTTTAAAAGGAATTGAGATTGAATTAGTCGATAAGAAATTTTCAAGCTTGTAACTAAATCGCATCCTATTCCCATTACTTTGGTGTTTTGGTTATTATATGGTTTAGGGTGTGAAAATTAATGATAAGAGAAAATGAGATTTGAGGAATGAAGGAAGTTAAATTCTTTGAAAAGGTTAAAATTTAGGCTTAAGTCAGAGTTAAGAAAATTTGAGAAAAATTGGCTAATTATCAAAGAATATCACATTAGGCGTTTAAAGGTTAGCATTGGGCGGCCAAGAAAAGAAAAGAACCTCTAAAGAGGTTATTTGGCGTCTTGGACATGTATCTAGGTATTTTGGGTTGGCTTGGTGAAATGGCTATAGAGGTTAGAAAAGGGTTTTGGGCGTTTAAGATTGGCAAGAAAAAAGGATCATAAAGGTTAGGTGTTTTAGCTAAATTCAACAAGCAGTTTCTTGCAATCACTCGAGTATTTTCACTCAAATTGATCTTTAAAGTTCAGAAATTGTGTCTAGTTTGTTGAGAAAGGCTAATAGGGAATTTGGATGCATGAAAGTTGGCGTTTTGGTTAAGAGAAAGCGAGAAGGTTAGTTCTCAGGTGAATCTGGGCAAGGTGCACTCCCAGAGGCTATATAGAACTCGTCGTTTGGTTTTTTGCTCTAAAATTTTATGGTAAGGACATTAAGACATTTTAGAGAAACTTTGTAGAATGACATTTTACCAAAAAAAGTTACAGAGTTTAGGTTATGATTTTTCTAAGTCAGGTTATGTAGTTTGGGCGAGGAAGTAGGTGAGATGGTCATGGAGGCTAGTTTTGCGTTTTGGACAACTGTGTGGCATGTTTTTAGTAAACGATTTAATGAACAATCCAAGTGTCTTAATCATGTTCACATGTTTTTTGATGTGGAGGTGAAGCTTTAGGTGTAATTAGGAGCTTAAGTGGTAAGTCTAATCAAGGTTGAAGTGTCAACATATTTTCATGCAAGGAATCCTATAAATACACAACTTCAACAAAGGATTTCTCATAACTCACTCAAATTAGTCTCAAAAGATAAAAAAAAAATTGTGTTTAGTTTGTTGAGGAGGGCTGCTGTGTATTTTGGATGCTAGAAGGTTGGCGTTTTGATTAAGGGAAGGTGAGAATGTCAATTCTTAGATGAATCTGAGCAAATTGCACTCTCAGAAGGTTACAAAGCTCATCTTTTGGATTTTTGCTCTAAACATTTGAGGTAAGGAAGTTAAGACATATTAGAGAAACTTTCTAGAAGGAATTTTTGGCAAAAAAGTTGTGGATTTTACGTTATGATTTTTAAGTCAGGACATGTATTTTGGACAAGGAATTAGGTGAGATGAGCAAAAGTGTTGTGTTATAGCGGTTATTTTGGGAATATTTAAGAAAAGTTTTAGATATTTTCATGTTCAAAGAATTAACTAAGGATAAAATACAAAATTTTCAGGACAAGGAGGATTAGGAGGAATTTCTGGCCAAGGATATGTACAAGTATTATGAGTAACACCATGTTTTAAATCATTATTTACTAAACATAATTTTCAAGCTCTACAAGGAATAGCTTGTGAGTAACACCATGTTTTAAACTGTTATTTATAAACATGATTTTAAGGCTTACAAGCAATAGTTTGTGAGTAACACACTGATTTCAAAAAAAAAAAATATTAAACATGTTTTCATGCTCTACAAGCAATAGCATGTGAGCAGGAAAATGTTTTAAATGATTTATGAACATGATTTCCAAGCAATTATTTCAAGTCATGATTTACGATAAATGTTTATGAACTGCTTTTAAGTGATACTAGGATTTCATGATCAAGGAAATATTTCAAATACTTTTAAGGAAATAGGAAATTTTTCAATTTTTCAAATGTTTTTTAGACATGCCCAAATATAACAGGAGACTTATTCTATACACGTGGTTAACTCCATACTAATGGTATGGTTGATGAACCTATTTTTAACTATGAGCCATCAGGAAGGGTATATAATTTATGCCTTAAAGGAGAGATATAGCTTTCCATCGACTGTCTCGTCTTTGGACGAAGGGGTACATACTGTCTGTGGCTCTGGAGGAATGTTTTCGAAAATATAAAAGATTTCAATGTTTCAAGATTTATGTTATAAAATGACTGTTTACTGATAAACGTATTTCAGTTTCGATTTTATATTAAAAATATTTATGAAACCTATTTTCTAAAAATCGTTCCTCACTAATTCTTTCAACTTACCATATTTCAAAAACGTCTTTCCACTTTCCAGGTACAGATTGTGGATCTTTGCATGCTGAACATATTGTTGCCAGACCATTTTAGTTTTTATTATACAAGGACTTTGTTTTGTTTCAAAATAGTCATGTGTTTGTTCAAATACTTATCTATTCATGTTTTTTCCTTATCCATGTTACACTACGGTTTTAGGTATTTCAAGTTTAAAGACTTTCACTTTTAAATGTTTCACGTTTCTGTCATCGCCAATTGAGGTTGTTCTAGGGACAAACGACTTGCGCTAACATCACACTACATCTCGGGACGAGCAAGCAGGTGCCCGAGGCGGGGTGTGATAGAGTGCCTCATGGTCTCCTAGTCTTTGCTGGGTGTAAGTTTCCTCGTGGGCGCATGAGCTGCGACATTCCCTGGCATGCGCCTCATGCCGCCTGGCTATGCATTGGGCTATGCCTTGCGCTTGCTCAATGTGTCAACTAACCTCTTTACCCATGCACTCCACGCTCAAAATCCAGATGCATGGCCAACACTTGACAACACAACCCTTCAACTTTGTGCACTCCAGAAACCAATCTCACCTTCCACAGTTCATATCTTAAAATCCACTGGTCAAAATGAAGAACTTCTTTCTAAAAAGTTTCTTATAATCCTCTTAACTAACTTACCTCAAAATTTCAACTTTGAACTCAAGTATTAAATTTTGTGGCTTCAAATCTTTGAAGAGTGTTCTGGATTCATCTGAGAAATGGCATTTAATAAAAAGCTTCAACCATTGAAACCCTTCTTGATAGCGTTTCTCTTTGGTAGCCTTACCCCTTAAACTAAACTCATGGCTCTTTTGAGACTGAACTGAGAGAAAACGCATGAACAAAAAAAGAGCAATTTTTTTGCTAAAGTCACCTTTATATAATGAGTCTTCCTTGGCCGCTTGGTGACACCTTCTGCTTGCCGAAATTTAAATTTCTGCATGCATAGCCACCTTTTCATCACTCCATCGAGCACTACTTGAACACCTAAGACCCTCCTTGGTCGCATGGTTATCAACTTGCTATTAAACATTTGTCAAAATGTTTGATTGATGTATGCTCAATTCCTTGCTTGATAGAGAATGAATTAGGGTTAATTCTAAATTGCTAGACTATTAGTCAAATTAAATATGTTTGAGAGTGATAGACAGACGGCAATTAACATTATTGACAAAAAATCTTTGTGGTATTCCTCCAATTATATTGCAAGTTGGTTCTGAGAATGTACTCCTATTGCCATAAAAAACCAAAAGATCTCATAATTTTTATAACACACAACTATTTCTAAATTTGAATTTAAAGTAATTATAATGGATAGCAAATTTAGGAATAGTAATTAAGTATATAAAAACATTTTAAAAAGCCACAAATATAGTAAAGTGTATCAATGATGATAGACCAATAATTAATTTCAATATGGTCTATTAGTAATAGATTTTTATCATTGATACATTTACAGATTTTGCTATATTTGCTATTTTTTTAAATGTTGCTATATATACTAATATTTTGAATCTAATAACTATATTTGTAACTATTTCTAATTTTCCATTAGTTTTGAGATCAACTCTATGTTGTCAAATATTATTAGAGCCCATGAGAAGCCCAGACAAACATATGAATTATATAACTACACTTTGTAATTGAAATATAAAGCATATAAAAACTCCATCAAATACATATATGGTATTTAAGCAATAAAACGATAATGATTGAAGAGAAAGATATGTTGAAGTTGTATATATACAATTTATCATTTTTGTTATAGGTATTACTTCCTTGGGTTAAACTATAATTAACACTTTGGGCAACATGTACAACTCCTGGTTGTTCTGCCAGAATCCAAAAAAACAAAACAAAAAAGAAAAAAAAAAGTGTTAAGGAACATCTAAATCCAAAAGAAAAAATCTAAAGGGTCAAGAGTAAGATAAATACAATACCAGAAATCTTTTTGACTTGTTCAGAAGTCAGCTTAGCAGCAAAGCCACTGATAGTATTTTTGAAACTATACACGAGAGCTTCCTTTGCAGCTTCGTTACTAAAATAAGGCAACATAATCACAAAACGCAACAAAAGTATTTACTATTTAAAAGGGTTATTTTCAGCAACAAAAGTATTTATTATTTAGAATGATTATTTTCAAATATAGCAAAATGAATCAAAATATTTACAAAAATAGCAAAACATCACAGTCTGTCTATAATGAACCGTGATAGACAATGTCTAGCTATATGTATCATGATAAATACAAATAGTAGTTTTTTTTTTAGTTTATCATAGATGAATTATGATATTTTGCTATATTTGTAAATATTTTCAAAAGGTTTATCATTTAAAATAATTTTAGTAGTCTATATTTAACGACGAAGATCATGCCCCTAATAAATAATCATTGTGATAGAAAATACTTATTTAAAGAAGGTGTCATAATACGACAGTTACAATTTTGCACACTTAGATGTAAGAGAGAGAGTATAAAAACACGTTGAATTTGTATCTAATAGTTATTGAACGGAACATGAAAAACGATGTTGGTAGTAATTTTGAATAATTTGTGAAGAAATGAAAAACAGACCTGCCGAGAACAGAAGCTAGGATTTTGAGGTTAAAAGAATTATCTCTCACATTGCTAAGTCTTTCAGAAGTGTAAACGAGATACAATGATGAAGGGAAATCCGTCTTCAAGGTAGTTCTTACAGCCGAGGCAACAACCAAATTAAGAGAAATTGTGAATAACAAAACAAGATACTGAAGACAAATTCATCTTTGTATTTGCCATTCTTTCAACTTTTAACAGTATATATATAGGAACAAAGGCAGTCAAGATTAAGTGCAACTATTTTTGTTGTTCTTTTCTTTCTAAATGAAAACATAGAGGAATTATGTATACACATTTATGTAGAATGGTTTTAGTGTTTAGAGGAAGAAGACGATGAAAGTGTTGGGAAATTCCCTCCACTCATTTATTTGTTAATTGTTAGGGCAGATAGGATCTTCTGTATTCTTGTTTTCTTAAATGATTTATTTAAGTAATTTCTTGTTTACTTTTTTTTTCTTTTTTTTTTCTGAATTGAAAAATTTAGGACAGGTTTGTAGGTTATCTAATTATAGAAGAGGTTTGAAAATCACTTGGATTAAAAATGAAGTAGATAATTCTTAGACCTCTTTTGAGAATGATTTTGTGTGTAGTAACGTTAGTTGTCTGCTTCTTTTTTTTTTTTAATTTTATTCATTATTTTATTTCCACCTACTTTATTTATAATTTATAAATGAATATTTAAAGTTTTTCTTTAAAATTTAGTATCTTCTTTTATTTTTAATAAAAATGTCTTTATTTGTTTTAGTAGTAATGACCTCAGCTTAGTATAAAGAGTTGGATCGTTACAACCTTAAAATTGAGGTTACAATATGTGGATCAGTAGAACTTAAGGAACAAGATGTAATCTCGGAGGTAAAATGATATTTTGACCCAGCTGAGATTACGAACAACCTATGAAAAATTAACTTACTAATCATTGTTATATCAAATAGACACAAAAATATATCTATAGTGAGGAGAGTGCAACTATGGGATTTTAGTGAAATGACCCGTTAGTTAATGAATGTTGATTAGTTTGATCTAAAAGATTTTAACCAGTAAATCTTTCATCATGAAAGTCCATGATTTATAAGTTCATTAAGTTCCCCTACTAGCTCATATGGAATTATCTTAAAACAGTATGTTGGATTAGTTAGAATTATTCGAATTAGGCAAGGAGAGGGAAATCGACAAGTATATGTGATAAAGTGGTCAATTATCATTTTAAAGATAGAGTTTTATATTTAAATATGATTTAAATATCAAAACTCTGAATTTAGATTCGGAAGCTTGAAGATGAGATGGAAGTGGTGAAAGTTGATAAATGTCAAAGAGTTTTCCTTTTTTACTTTGAAAAGTCTGCAGAATTTGATTGGCTATATAATCAAATGTGATTTGAATTTCAAAAAGATAAATGGAGATTCATGCTCGAGAGATCAAAATTAGTCTTGGAGGGTAAAATGGGAAAAAGTCAAAATGGTGACTTTTTACTTTAAAAAGTTAAAGTTTGACTTTGACTTGAATAGTAAAGTGACCATTTACCCCTTTGACTAGAGTTAGTGGAAAATTCAATATTTTGTTAAATAATACCACTAACTCTTAGTGCAGTAAACACCTAGCCCACTAAATTCCACTAATGGTTAGTGGAATGTAAGGTGTTAAGATTTGGTGAACTAATTACATGAAAAAATTTCATGTAATTAGGTTATTTAAAGAGTATATTTCAAATGGAAAAAAGACTTTTGTCTAATTTTTGTTACTTTGACTTATAAAAAAAAATCCAAAACAATTTTCTCTTCCAACTCTCAACCCTAAGTTCTGAAGGGATAAAAGCTTTATGGCAACAGAAGATTTTACAGAACCGTTACTCAATTTAATTTGTAAATCCCAAAATACGAGTACATTGACAAAAATTTAGAATCAAAATTCTAAATAAAAACTAAGCATGTTTTTTATTTAAAAGATATAGAGAATTTATTTTGTTGATGTCTCTGAATCTGCAAACCACATAATTGGGACATCACCGGCTGGAGACCTTCCTGTCCTATGAGTTGAGTTGGTTTGTGGGAACCAATTGGGATGGGAAAAAGTTTAGAGGTATTAGATAGAAACTTTTTTCTTTTTGCAGAGCAAAAATCTTGACTTTTTTTATTATTATTATTGATAAATTCGTTAAAGAAAACTGTTTTATTTCAGATATTTATAACTCTCTTTCTTCTTAGAATAGGAAAAGGAGTAGGAAAGAATTATGAGATTTTATTATGAAATCTACTAATTAATTAACTATTAATCGATTAGTTAATAATTATTTAAATCATATTTAATTAATATTTCATTCAAATCTTATTTGAATGAATATCTCTTCAATACCTTATAAATTTATATTCATATAATTAATTAAATCATATTTAATTAATATTTCGTTCAAATCTTATTTGAATAATTATCTCTAGAATATCTTATAGATTTAATTAAATTAAATAAAACTTAACTATTAATTAATTCTCCAATTAATAATAGCTAAATTAAATATCTTATATTTAACTTGAATTAAATTTGAATCATATTCAAATATAAGTTTCTCTCATAAC
>JBBPDI010000002.1:2001922-2018583 GCA_037974545.1 Cucumis variabilis
ATTAATTATTAACTAATTGATTAATTATTAATTAATTAGTAGATTTGATAAAAAGAATCTCATAATTCTCTCCTACTTCTTTTTTTATTCCAAGAAGGAAAGAGAGTTATACATATCTAGAAGAAAACAGTTTTCTTTAACCAAATTCGTCCAGAAAAAGGTCAAAGTCTTTTTCTCTCTGCAAAAGAAAAAGAATTTCCCTCAACCACCTCTAAATATTTTTCCATCCCAATTGGTACCCATAAACCAATCTCATCCCAGAGGATAGGAAGGTCTCTAACGGGTGGTGTCCCCAATTCGGTGGTTTGTAGATTCAGAGATGTCATCGAAAGTAAGTTCTCGTATCATATAAATTAAAAGCATGCTTAGATTTATATTTAGAATTTTGATTCAAAAATTTTGCCAATGTACTGGTATTTTAAGATTCCCAAATTAATTTGAGGAATGGTCCTGAAAAATCTTCTGTTGCCATAGGGCTTTTATCCCTTCAACTCATAAGTCCAGAATCCTAATGAGGCTTACATCGGTGTATATTTGAGAGCAAGAACACTGTTGTGCCGCATGATCAATTACTTGAAATTAGTAGCCACGTTATATGTGGTATCAGAGAAAGGTTTCCATATCTAGGTACTCCATTTAGAACGTGCTAGTATAATGTCCAATGAGGAAAGATAGGTTTCAACCATGGAACAGATTATCGATGAGTTTGTTACTCGAGGAAGAAAAGAGCAACATTTTCCAACTAAACACTCAAAGTACAAAGGATCAACAGTAAGGAAGCACATTCACACGTGCCTTACCAACCTTCAGCAAGAATTGGAAGACGTATAACTCATAGTTGGTAGGCCAAGTGACAAGTTCGATGAGTTCGTGTAGGAGAATATTGAAATCACCATGATTTCCAAGGAACTTGTCATGGCTCTTGAGCAGACATTCAGGAGAGGGTTAAAGAAATTGTCATCAATGGTAACCAATTTATAGGTGTTTATTGAAGGTGCTTTATGTGAGCTTCATTCTAAAAAAAATAATCTTAATAAGAAAGTGGATGTTGTTTGTCTTAAATGTCACTCCAAGTATACGGCTGGTAGGAGAGCCTCAACCAGTAACTTACCCCCTAAGAAGGGCACCTATGCCATCAAGGTTCGAAAGTCTAATGTCTGTAGTGGTGCGATGAATGCCACTACATTGTAGAATTTCATCTTTGTTCTCGAATGATATTTCAATGCGCTTGGCATACTCGAGGATGGAGCCCGAATAAACAACTCCCCTTTGAATTTGAGGGACACTATTTAATTATGGTTATCCCACAATTACCTAATTAGAAGTAAGATCAAAACGTTATCCAGACATGGAAATAATTAAAAAGTGAGTTACGAAAAACCTTTGTTCCATGTAATGCAAAGATGAAGGTAAGAGGTAAGGTTCGATGCCTTAGATAAACTGGAATAATACTTGTTTATGTTGAAGAATTTTCTACACTCATGTTGGAAATAAATGACTTGTTTGAGAAGGATGTCCTTCTCCACTTTTAAAGTTGGGTTAAAAGACTGGGCTAAAGTTGAGTTAGACCGCTACAATGTACAAACTTTAAATGTTGCCATTGTAGTCAATGGAGACTTGTTGATTATTCTACCCAACAAAAGGGGAAGGAGCCTGATCCATAGAAAAATGGAGAAAAGAGCCAGAAATAGAAAGAGCATGTCCGAAAAGATGGAGGCAAATAGAAGACCTTTCATGTTAACCATGGGAAGGGTGTTAGTACACACAAGGTTGAGTCCTTTAAACCCCCAAAGCCCTGCTTTTTCTATGATGGCCCACATTGGATAAGGGACTATCAAAATCAAAAAGCCATGAATGCTTTTGTGGTTAAACTTCAAAAGACAAAATAGAAAGCTAGCACACAAGTAAATATAGTGACTTATTATATACTGATGTCCTAGTCAATGAGAAGACAACCACTGTTATGATAGACACAGATGTCACCCCCATATTTATGAATGAATAAGCGGTCAAAGAGACTTAGACTTTATCTCTTGACAGAAGCAAGTATGATGAAAGTTGTTAACTTGGGAGCTTGACTTATAACAGGCATAGCCAAGGATGTCCCTATGAAGATTGGCAAATGGAAAGGTAAGCTAGATGTTATTATTTTGCCTATGGACAACTTTTAAATAGTTCTTAGTCGTGCTTTCTTTGACAATGTCCCAACTATTCTTGACATGTTTAAGGGCACCATCATCTTCCTAGATAGGGAGGTAATAACGCTGCCACTAAGAAGAGGAATGCTTGTCGTCATGCAATCAACTATGTAATTCAAGCAAAAAGCCACCGAGAGTGAATGCTTTATGGCTGTTGTAAGGCAACCTCAATCAAACAATGGCATCCTATCAAATCCTTGGTGTTTGAGTGCAATACTTGAATCTTCCATCTCGTTTTCTTGCTAGAAAGTTAATAAGATAAACTAAGAGTTTGCCTAAGAGTTTCAGGCTAAGTTAAGGATCTCGGGATAGCATCCCAGGGGTAATTGAAGTAAAGCAAAGAAAGCTTGAGAAAAAAGTAAAAATCTCAAGCCTTGTTCGATGGAGAGAAAAGGCAGAGAAAGACATAGAGCAAATCCTAATGTATCTCTAGGCTGTTGAAGCCCGAGATGGAAAACATAAAGGTTTGAAGGTGTGCTCTTGGGCCTTCTCAAGGCTATAGCAATCTGAGATGGAAAATAGAAAGATTTTCAAGAACTGCTCTTAGCCCATCTTCAGGATGTGGCATCCTGAGATGTAAAAAAAGGTTTTTGGAAGATGGATCTCAGGCCATCTTGAGGTCATGTTCAGATAAGACTAGAAGTAGCAAAATGAATTTTAGAGTTCTTGAACATGATCTCGAACGTGTCCATATGAGAAGAGGAAAGAACTTTGGCCGAGCTCAGGCCAATTTTGATCAAGATCATTAAAAGAAAAAACATAATAATCTCTGAAGATTCCTATTACTCGAGGTTAGCATTTTTTGGACATAATGAGACATTTTATGTACCAAGGATACACATTTCTCTCATTTCTCACCATCTAAGTTCAAGAGCAAAGTAGAGAGAAGTTGAGATTTCTTGAAAGTGTTGGAGCCAAGCAAAAAGGTTGTTCGGTCAAACTTTAGTTTTGAGTTTTCTGTCAAGAAGCTACCTAAGAAGTTGTAGTGTTTGGTGAGATTAAGCCAAGGAAGAAGAGATAAAGCTTATGGTTTAGATCCAAGTATGTTAAAGCTTCCTCTTCTTTGTTTAAGAAGCTCTAAAGCAAGTTTGTTAGATTTGAATGTTGATTTGAACTATATATAAATCTGTACATGAGCTCGTTTTCAACTAGGGTAAGCTTGTATAAATGATCTTGAACAAGCTAAGACCATCCAAGAGTTCAAAGAGATCAAGGTTAGTAAGAAAATAGTTCTCTTGAGTAAAAAAGAAAAAAGGTAAGAACTTGAAGAAGTTCCATTAGTTGGAACCCAAGATTTACTTGATGCTTTCCTATTATTTTCAGGGTAAGAGAAAATAGGACAAATCTATAAACCAAGAATCTAGCCAAAAGTTGTGAGTGACAAAAATGAGTTTCAATAAATTTTTGAACATTTTAATTAAGTTATATTTATAGCATGCTTTGTGTTAGAAATATTTGTTTTATACTTGTTGAGTTATAAATGTATATTACCAAGCATAATTCTTTCAAGTGTAAAAAGAGTTTTATGAGATTGATAAATAAGTATGCATGATCTAAGTATAAAAGAATTCAAGTTGAACATGTTTTTTTGAACATAAGATATCCGAGCTAATTATTTGATCTAAGTGATGGATAAGATTAGGTAAGACATGAAGCAAGAGTGGCATCAAGTTAAAGATCTTTAGTAGCTAAGTACGAGTTAAGCTAAGTTGAGACTTAAGGTAGCAAATCTTAAGAGCAAAGCATGATTTAATGTTTCGATATTCCTAAGAGCAATACTAGATACATGGCTGAGATTTAGACTGAGATTATAATGATATTATTTACACGAAGAAGATTATCTTGTTGTTGTTGTTGAGTATACTCCATGACAATGATGTGGTCTTGAGTGTCAGGTGTGCCTCACAACGACAAAGACAATGAAAGTATTGGGTGTGCCTTACTACATCGTAGAGTTAAGAGAATATTATTCCATTGTCGATATTGAGTATACACCATGACAACGATGTGATTGTGAGTGTCGAGCATGCCCCACTATGACAAAGATGATGGAAGTATTGTGCATGCCCTACTACATCGTAGAGTAAAGTCAGAGAAGATATTTTCATTGTCGATGTTGAGTGTACTCCATGACAACGATGTGGTTGTGAATGCTTGTCACACCTTGTCTGATTGTCACACCTTGTGAGCAATGAAGGACGTGCCACTTAGACACTTCAATGCATCTTCCCTCTAGGATGACGCTCCAAGCATCTAATGAGTGGCATAACTCCATGATTTAAAATTTGAACATGAAAGAAACATTTTAAGGAATGAAGAGCAATTCATTATATAACGACTATAATAGTACATTTGACCATAGGTCCTTAAGTTCTTTGAAGGAAACAAAAATACTGATTGACTCGACCTTGCTCACCTAGCCTCTACATTTTATGTGGAAAGACAATGGCCACTACCAAAATATTGTGAATACAAGGCACGAAAAGTGATCACAGCTGCAAGTTCAATGCTGGATGTCCTTCGCTAACTTGGAGAGAGGGGGTGGGGGAGAGGGAGGGAGGGAGGGAATAAAAAAAGTGTAAAAGGTTAGATGAAAATGCCTAGTGAGTGGGTTTGTTTAGCAATTACTATCAAACAATCAAGTTGTCGTGTGGCCTTATAATCAAATATAAGAAAGTCGATGTTTTAAAACGTAACTCATCCTACTAAATGTTCATCTCGCATAATCTTCCTACAATTTAGTTTACACTCTTATACCCTTTTTTTCCTCAACTCAAGCATTTGCCACACTCTTTTGCCAAGTTACAGCCATGCGGAGCAAACTCAACACATATACCAATCTACATCAATTCCTCTACGCATTATGCATCTTCTAATACCAGATCATACAACAGAAAAGGGCGTCTCATGTCAGATTACACATAAATCATGAGACATCCTATTCAAGATCACACAACTTGAATAAGGTATTCGATTTTGGATCACACAGCAAGAATAGAGCATCTTACCCCAAATCACACAGCAAGGGTAAGACATCTTGTCCCAGATCATATAGTAAGGATAAGGCATCTTAACATCGAGGGTACAAGATCATCTTATTTTCCATATATTTAATCTCAGCATTTCAACATAAAGTGGTACTGTATCCAGAACGTTAAATCTCTATCATTTCGACAAAAGTTTATTCACACTATTCTTAATGCACATTTTTTCTCATCAGTGAACTTTCTTATAACGGTGAGAGGAAAATATGCGAAAAGTTATATAGTTCATACTTCATAGTTCAAAGAAAGCAATAACATATTAAATGAGATATTTGGAAACTCTTTTCTTGCTAAAAAATTTCAGTAATAAACCACTCACAGTTACGTTCAACCCATTTAGCTTGTCCGACCGAGATTCCCTTGCTTTTTTCAAAATCCTAATCAGTATGAGCTCGTTCCTATCTCGGATCCTTAACACCTTTTAGTTTTCTTTCTTGGAAAAATGGGGTAAAAGTAATCTCAGATGACTTTTACTCCCTATGTATAGATCTTTTCAAACAAGTATTTCTATACTTAAATGATTTTCCTAACGGAGAGTTTTCCAATTAAAAAACACCACGTGCCTCTATCAACCCTTATCCTACACTCAGGTTGGGCGGTCGAATCCCATCAATTGTCTACCTATTGACATTTGCATCACATCAACGTTCCTAGGGTGAAGTAGGCTAACTTGCCCATCTGATCGCCATGTATCCTCTTCACATAAGAGTTTTTATCTCAAGGCCTTTATAACATTGTATATATGTAATCAGGGACTTACAGCTGGGCATGTCCCACTACGAAAAAGACGATGGGAGTGTTGGCCATGCCCTACTACATCGTAGAGTTAAGGTTAGATAGAAAGACGTTGAGGGTATCAGACATGCCCTACCACAACGCAGTAAAGTCAAACTAGTTGCTTCTAAGTCATGAGTTGTTTTGTTAGAAATATTTGCTTAGAAAAGTACTTTACATGATTGTATTATATGTGTTGCATACTTATTTTAGTAAATATGTTTTTTTAAAATCTATCACTCACGGGGCTTTATAGCTCATCCTTTCAATGTTTATTTCCCTTACATGTTAAGATCATGGTTCCAACACTTGTTAAAGTTTTTTCTACTCTTCTAGAAATTTGATTAGATTTTGTTCGACTCATTCCATGCATGCATGATAGTTTGTAATAATCTAAGAGAGGACTTAGTTCTTACTTTGTAATAGACTAGTATAATAGTTTGATTTGAGTTTTGTAATAATGTTGTCTGGTTGGGACTCTGAACTTCATTTTGTCTATATAAGATTGTTGAGCAGGTTATTTATTTGTTAGGTAAACTAGAAAGAAAATGTTTTGTAAAGATTTAAATTATTGTTTTCATGCCAAATTATTCTTTCCATATTTTATGACTAAGTTTAATTGAAAAGAGATAGATAAGAGTTATAGGTTAGGCAAGGTTGACAGGCATTGTTAGAAGAAGAACAATATCGGTCGGGTTTATGCTATATCTTGGGCCTAGTGACGAGGTGCATTGGCATGAGGTGTGACACTGAATGTATACAAAAGGTCCTTAATGAGTATAAGGACATCATGTTCGTCGAGCAGCCTAAGAAGCTTTAACCGAGACGAGAAGTAGATGATGAGTTTGAATTAAAGCCAGGAGCCAAACCTTCTGCCATGGCTCCTTATTGGATGGCCTCATCTGAGCTAGAGGAGTTAACAAGACAACTGAAAGACCTCCTTCATACAAGATATATCCAACCATCCAAAGCTCTTTATTTTGCTATGGTGCTCTTCTAGAAGAAGAAAGATGGTCTCGTTTGAGCTTGAGGATTTAAAAAGACTACTGAAAGATCTCCTTGGTGCAAAATATATCCAACTGTCTGAAAACCCTTACGGTATTACGGTGCTCTTATAACTCTCTTTCCTTCATGGAGTAGGAGAAAATTATGAGATTCTATTAATTTAAAAAATATTAAATTAATAGAAATTTAAAATTAACTAATTAATTAACCATTAATCATTTAGTTAATAATTAATTAAATCATATTTAATTAATATTTCATTTAAATCTTATTTAATGAATATCTCTCTAATATCTTATAGCTTCAATTAATTAATAGCTAAATTAAATATCTTATATTTAACTTAAATTAAATTTGAATCATATTCAAATATAAGTTTCTCTCATAACAAATAATTTTAATATGAATCCATTTCACATTAAATTAATATTTGAACTCATTCAAATATTTTGTCTCTTATAAACTAATTTTGAATTATATCCAAAATTAAATTTATGTAATAAAGTTTGATAAACTTTATATTATAATGTATCACTATACATTATACTAATTTCTAAAGTAAATTTGAACATTTCAAATTACAATCAATATAAATAAATCTCATTACCATTTGGGAGCTAGAAAGGGGACCTAATGGACCTACAAATCATAAGTTACAACGATACGAGATTAATTGGCTAAACTCATTAACCACATTAATCAATATTCGTTAACTGTGTGTACACTCCAGTAAAAACTCACAGTTGAACTTTCTCACTGTAAAAATATTTTTGTGTCTATGGATATAGACTAATAACAGTAAGTTAGTCCTTCACGAGTGTTCGTAACACCAGCCATGACAAATTACCGTTTTACCCCTGGGTTACCTCTACTCCTTAAATACTAGTGCTCCTCTAATCAACAATTCTTGTTTATGGTCCAACCAATAAATAGAAACCCCTTTCGTGCCATAGACAAGATAGGACCCTTTGTTTAAGTCCTGAAGACATCTTTTAAGGGACCACTCATCTACTTACCCTAAAGTAGGGAAGGAGTGAATTTCATCTTGTATAATTATGTTTCCAACTTCCTACTTAGTCTTGTACTCAAAATAATAAGCATATTGAGTCAGTGATTTGTCCACTCTCACTCGTACAAATCAAAGGACAATCCTTCGCGAACAGGAGTTCATAATACACTCAGGATTAAGACTAAGTTACCTAGGTCATCCTAATGAAATAGAAACCTAACTAGTTAATAGAGTTCATGTAGAGGTTACTATTTCGCGGTCTGGTCTTTTGCAAACTGATTGTATAGAATACCCTCACTCGCATGTCAATTACACGAACATGTTAGATTATTACATTTGTATCAAAAACACAATGAGCCATATCCATAGTGTTACCAAGATAGGGTATCCGGCTTTATCCCTATACTATAGACCCTTTAAGTTGATTTCGAACATTGATCCATGTATGTCTCTATATATTGTTCAAGACACATTAAACAACTTAGAATATTAGTTTATTGGATTTGGGTTATTAAGACAAAACTAATAATATAATCAATAACATTTATTGAAATTTTATTAATAACAGTCAATGGATTATATTTACAATCTACGAGTTTTAGGACATAAATCTTAAGAGTAAAGACCCATGTGTGACAAGGTATGGCACCGTCGATGGATTTAGTATAGGGTCTAGAGGGCTCGAGCCCTCTCTCAACTTTATCGTTTTTTAATACTTGTAGGTAGCCTAGTGGTTACTCTGTTTGCCAAGCCCTCTTCCAATCCAAGTTTGAATCTTACCTAAGTAATTTATTTTCCAAATTTTTCGTTTTCCTCCAAATTTCAACCCTTCGATTTCCACCTAAGAAATAGTAATTATACACTCTTCCCCACCTAAATTAAAGCTACTAGGCTATCAACTTCATTGTTTTTTTTATATAAAACTTCAACTTAATTTTTTTTAGCTTTTTAATTTTTTCAACATCTAGCTTTTTTGTTTTTTCAACTTTTTTTGCTTCTTCTTCAACAACTTCTCATAGATGGTGAGGTAAATTTTTATTTATTTATTTACTTTTAAGTTATTTATTTTATTTATATGCATTCATTTTAATATTTAAAATAATTCTTATTTTTTGTTTTAGTTCCTAAAATTTCTTCAACTTCTTCTTGGCTTCTTCTTCAACTTTATCTCTCCTCATTTATGAGGTAAGTTTTGTGGTTTATTTTTTTCTCTCTATTCAAGTTTGTTATTTTATTTTATTCATTTGGTTTTCATATTTCAAATGATTCTTATTTTTTGTATTATTTTATTTATTTTATACCTATTTTATTAATTCATGAAATAATTTATGGATTTTAAGTAAACTTGGTGGGTTGTGTAAGTTATGACATTGTTGTTATATGGCAATATCTTCTTGATTATTCTTGTTTTATAGATTTAATTTGAAATCTAAATGAAGAAATATTTTAAAAGAAAATCAATGGGTACATCACTAAAGTAAAATTAGAAATATTTACCAGAAGATTATGGTCTATAAATATTTTTAGAACCACTCACTTAAAATTATTTTACCTGAACTATAAAGCCAGCCCCTATTAATAAATTTTATGGATCTACAACTGTATGACACCTATGAGTTTCTTGTCATGCACTTTGCTCTAACCAATTTTCTTGCAACATTTTGTACCCTAGTGAACAAGTTGTTCCTTCCATTGCTAAATCAGTTCATGATAGTGTACTTGTTGGAATTTATGTCTTAAAATTCATAGTTTGTAGTTTAAAATTATATTCTATTCAATAAAATTGTTATTAAGGACTTATTAGTGAAAATTGAAAACTATAATCTTGAATCCATTAAACTAAGGTTCTGAGGCTATCTAGTGTAGATTTGAACTTTATGTAGAGACATAAACGTGGATTAAGTTCAAGTATATAGCCTAAACGGTCTATATAATGTATGAATAAGGTTGAACCCTTATTTTGAGGATACTATGGATGTGGTCTGCTTTGTAGTTTGTACAAACGATGTGATTCTTAATTGTTCATGTGGAGACACGAAAGTAGGGACGTCCCGTGTAAAGAGTTTACATAAGACTAGAACCATGAAATAATCACTTTTACGTCAATAATACTGTTGACTGTATAAAATTAACTATTTTAATTATTTTTTACCTAGGTAACTTAATCTTAATCTTGAGCTAACTATGAACTTCTGTTCACATAGAAATTCATATTTTCACATGACAAGAAACTCCTACGCTCCTCCTTCCATGTCTCCACATGAACGATTTAGGATCATATCGTTTGTACAAACTACAAAGCAAACCACATCCATAGTGTCCCTAGAATAAGGCATTCAACCTTATTCATACATTATATAGACCATTTGGGCTATATACTCGAACTTGATCCATGTTTATGTCTCTTCGTAAAGTTCAAGTCTACACTATATAGCCTCAGGATCTTAGTTTATTAGATTAAAGATTATAGTATTCTATTTTCATTAATAAGTCCTCAATAACCACTTTATTAAATAAAATAAAATTTTAAATTACAAGCTACGAATTTTAGGACATGAATTCCAACAGTGACTTATATTGTAAAAAACATAAGTAGGAATGCCTGATGTGCTTTGACTGTATTCTTCTCATAGACTGCCTTCATCCTATTTATCTCATCCTACTAACATCTAACTTTGCGAGCTAACACCCAATCCCCATTTTAAGACTACAGGATATGCAAAACTTGAATATAAAACCACTTTACAAGTATAAGAATAATTATAAAGTATAAGTATGTACACAAATATAAGGATGCAATTCCAAGTAAAAAAAAATGGAACAATTATACATTACAGATGCATCCATGATTCAGGTTCTTTGGAGAGGAAGAACTGTGGTATCAGAGCTTTTACTCCACATAGCTTTCCTGACCGCATCATTTATGAACTCCAAGATCACTTGCATCATGACTCTCTGCATTTTGATTGTTCATTGCAATAAGTCTATGCTCTCAATCATTTATCGTAATGTTCAAATGATCATTCTTGGTCTTTATCGCGCAACTAGACGAAATATGAATCTCATTAGCTCTACGCGAGGACACTTTCTTTGACGCCTTCATATAGTTTCTCATCTTCATTTATGACTAACCGAATCCATTGAGATTCTTCTTGGCTACTCACTGAACCTTTTTATCGCATAACTTACTAAGTCCTTATTAAGTACAAGATTTCCTACTTTTTTCTTAAGTACAAGTGAAACAGTAGGTTTACCTAGTGCTTTTTTTTCATTTCATGCTTAGGTTCTCTCAAGTATTCTATTCGAGGATTATTGTTACTAGCTCTAAAAATATCGACGGTTGGATGGCAGAATAGGATTATGCGATAAAATATGCATTCCTACTCATGTGTTGCTAATCATGATAATAAAACATTGTTGTGCAAGTTCTCCTCTCTATCACCCAAGTATAAGCAATAAGAGGTTAGTTGGTAAGTCCAGGGTCGACCTTAAGGAATTTCAAGTTCTTAATTTTTATAATTGTGTGCAAAATCATACGATATAGGCTATACAATAAAACATATGAACAATATACAAATTATCTTAGCTATTTACACTACGGTGCTTGGCTATGCAAAATGAACATGATAATGTGATGCGATGAAAGGTGATCTCATCATAGACAGGGCGAGAAAGAAAAATTGAATTACTAGATAGATTGATTGATGCTTCAATACTTAAAGGCGATACAAACATTTATTAACCACGAATCGAGGCAAGCACTTCTTAGTGCAATACCATACTTGCTCGCCTTTTGAGATGCAAATACACAGGTTAAACAATGCATTATAACTATTCATCGTGAATGCAGTAACAGTAGTTAATCCTCAATTAAGGTACACACCACTCAGTGCTTTTTGACATATACATTGACCTCTCACTATAAGAAATTGGACCTCTTCCGATGCAGAAAAAGGCATTGGCAAAAGCAACACCAGAACAAAGGCCCATTCTCAATGCATAAAAATACACGTTGATCGAAACAAGTATTCCCAACACTGTGGTTCAAGACGTCGGGAGAAGATAAATAAATATTTAATTCTCGCATGTTTTTTAACGTCTCTTTGTACCACATCAGGGAAATTTTAGTCATTCCCTACGTCATAAGTGAAATAACAGGAGAGGTGAAAACTATTTTCGATGTTTTACTTATGATGTTGGGAATAGAGGGCATCTCCTAACGTTTTTGATGTGCATGGAGAATTCTCTTATAAAAACTCACTTCAATTCTGTAATTCTCAGAACTAAAAAAGAGAAGGTTGAGAGAGAGATCGAGAAGGAGAGAGATCCACGTCATCGCTTGCCACCGTCCTTGTTCGACCGTTCATCGTCATCTGTCACCGTCACTCTTCATTCTAGTAAGCTGTTTTGTTTAGATATTGTTTTGTTTTAGTTAATTAGTTTTAGTATTTAGATTTGAAATTAGTTTTAGGTTTTAGATTTCAAATTAGTTTTAGTATTCAAATTTTGAATTAGTTGTAGATTTTAGTATTGAATTCGAATTTGAAGTGTTGTTAGGATTTAAAATTGATGTTGAGATTGAAGTTGAGTTTGAATTTCAAAATTTCAATTTGAATTCCACTTTGAACTTAGGAATTATATTAAATTTGAGGAGGGTTATATTGAATGGGGGAGGGGTTATATTGTGGATTGTAGACGTTGCCCTAAATAATTTGTATGTGGATAATTGTTATTGGTAAATGTTATTGTTTTGCACATTTTAGTTATAGTTTGGTTGAAAAGTGTTGCTTTTATAATTTATAGTTAGTTTGTGGTTGAATTGGATTTATATTTGATTTTGTAGGAGTGGTTGAATTAGAGTTAGTTTATGGATGAATGTTGTGGAATGTTGTTATTGTTGTGAGATGTCATGGTATCAATATTTGTGGTTCAACTTGCTACTAAGACTACTAGTTAGTTGAACTAGTACTTCATAAGTTATTGGCTTTGTTTAGTAATAAACTTCTCCAAGTTATAAGCTATTTAGTTCTTTTTCGTTTATGCATATATTTTATCTTTTGAGCTTCATATCTCTATTAATACTAACTCATTTTATACATATGACCACTTGATTTGATGCATTTTTCACAATTTTTACATCTATTATCATAAAGTTAGTATTTTATTAACGTATCTTGACATTAAATTCCCTTTAAATTACATAAAACTATATTTAAACTCTGAAAGTCCATAACTTTGAGCATAGTTGTCTGAATTGGGATTTTTTTTTATTTCATGTATCTTTTCGAGATTTATGTCCTTGATAAGCTGCCGAAGGCTGCTTGTCCCTCCTTCGTCCCAAAAAACATTAGTTTTGACCTCCAAATTGGGTTACACAAGGTTTTTCATCCAAGTTTTAGTTTTTTTAATTTTGAAACTAACACCTTAAAGTTCCTCTATGGTTCTAATTTTTTTTATCTTCTTTCTTCTATATGTAGTAACAATACAATAACATAAATAATTAGGTGTAGCGGTACCCATATGTGGCTACGTCCACGTTCCATTGAAGTTAGGTCATAGATACTTGATTTGAAATTACTCATTAATATTGATGAGATTGATTTTGCTCCAAGATATTGGATACACTGAGATTGTTGGAATATTTGAATCTTTGAATGCATATGGGTTGATGCACAAGCATTTTATGAAAAATAATTATACTTTAACCAACAATATTTTAATCTTAGGTTTAAAAAATTATAGGTGTTGATGAGGGAGAAAGTTCATACGACATCAAGGAATTACAAGATCCCTATAAGGTAATTTTTTTGCCCTCAATAATAAAAGATTTTTTAGTTGTATTTGCTATTTTATTTCCTTATTATCATTTAATTTATTTATTTATTTATTTTAGAAATGTAATGCTAAGGGCAAGTTAATAAATGTAATGCTAAGGGCAGTTTAATAAGGGTGGATGTATATACCTTCCATTTAATAATGGAAGGTCTTTTTTAAAAACAAAATAAAGGAACTCCTGAAGCATAATATACAGCATCAGGAGTTTCTAGATCTCATGACGCTATATTGACAACATCTTTGATGTTCATACAACATCGGGAGATGTTTAGGAACTCCTGACGCTAAAAGTTATGCATTGGGAGTTCCTCTTCTGACACATTTTTCTCGACTCGTATCCTGACGCATATTTATGCATCGAGAAACTCTTTTTGATGCATATTTATGCGTCGAAAAAGCCTTTTTCAATGCTTTTCATATATCTTCTGACGATTTTATGCATCGTGTAACACCCTAAACGCTAAGGTAAATTCTTTTAATCAAATTTTTTATTTTAGGGATTAATTGTTGGTTGGGTGTTATTTATTCCTTTATCTTGTAAGAGGATAGTATTGGAGAATAATAATAATAATAATAATAATAATAATAATAATAATAATATATTATTAATTTTTATTATTATATTAATTATTTAGTTTAAAAAAAGTAAAGAGAAGGAAAATTCCCTTTTCTCTTCTTCTTCCTCGCGACCACACCCCCCTTCAAATTTTTCTCCTTTTCGAGCCCTACCCACACCGCCGGCCGTCATCTCCAATCTTTTTCCTTTCTCTTTTGTTAGCGCACCACCCTTCTCCAATCGTTTTCTTCTTTTTCGTTCACCCAGTAGGTCTGCCGTGAATCTCCTCGTCCTCTCCTTTGCCCGTCGCCCGCGAGTCCGTCACAACCCCTACATCACGACTGTCGAATCGAAAAATAGGTGGTTGTTATTGCTCTGATCTGTAAAGCACCACCGCCCGTGCTCCTTCCACCGTGTTCCCCATTCGACTGAGCTGCTGAAGACCCACGTCGCTCGGCTTCCATGCAAGCTATCTGTGAGCCGCACGCCAAATTCCTCTTCTCCAAGCCGATTGCTAGATCTGTCTTGCACGGTTTAATTTTTTGTTTTGGTTCCGATTGTCGTTGCCACTGCCTTGTTATGAATCGTGGTAAGATTGAATATTTGGAATTCTTGGTTCCACACTGTAAAAATATAGATTCGTTATGTGGGTTAACTAGTTGAAATGGTGTTCTTGAAGGTGCCGTTTCGTGGGCAGCACCTAAATCCCTTGATTCTCAAGCGAGTTGGGTACACGGTTCAACTCTCCACCTTTTGGGTAAGTCTTGGAAAATGTGTATAAGCAAATTGAGTAAGTGAAATTGATTATGAAAGTGATCGGATTGCTATTTACATATGTTTAGCTTCGTTTTCGAGGGCGCTAGTTCGATTAAGGTGCTTAGAGTAAAGTGAGGTAAGGGGCTTTCTACTGGACTCACTTATAGCCTTGAATGTGATGAATTGTGATGCTATATCTGAATGGAGAGAGAGTGATGGTTGTGATATATACTTTGAATGTGTTCTTATTGTTTATTGTATGTTGTATTCGACTGAGAAAATGTATATCTATGTATGGAGGAATGTGAACTAGCACTTGGGTGCATTATTGTGTCTGACTGAATATGTATTTATACACATATGATTGATGAATGACTGAAACTTGATGATGATACTTATAGGGGGTGGATTCTTGTCTTGTCTAGGTGTATGAAACTGTATTAAGGATGTGTTCTTTGGAACTGAGGAGACAGTGTGGTTGTACTCTTGTAGACTGTGGGGAACATAATGGTTACTTGATGTGTTGTTGACTAGTTGTGGGTTGATCTAGAGTAAGTTGACCGTTAGGAGTTAAGTAGAGACTAAGCGATGAGGTTATGAAAATAAATTGTAATGGACTGTTAAGATGAGCGATTGGACTGAGGGAAAAAATTATTAGTTAGCTTATTGTGTAGTTACCTTGCAGGTGTCCTACGGGATCACCACTTTTTGTATCCTACGGGATTATTTGACTGATATGTATTTCTGCAGAACACTAGACTGATATGTGCATCCTTCGGGAGCACTAGACTGATATGTGTATCCTTCGGGAACACTGGATTGATTATGTGTATCCTACTGGATCACACAAGACTGTGACTGTGCAGGGTACACCATTAGGGAGCTAATTATTATTTTTTTCCTAATGGGACCAGTAGTGGATCTTTTACTGAGTATATTGTATTCATCCTTTTTATGTTTAACTTTTCAGGCAAAGATAACAAAGGAAGCAGACTGGCGAGAGGCAAGAAGGAAGCGTGACTGTCATAGGGATCGTCGTTCAAATGTTTTCGCCTATGTTTTATCGTTTTCTTTAGGACATTAGACTATTTCAAAAACTTTTTTGTGATTTAACAAATGTTTATGAATATTTGTTTTGCAAACTGTACTTCTTTCTAAAATTTTGGTTGATTGAAATAGGGCCCAAACAAAATTTTTTGATGTTATTTAATTATTGATGAATTTTTATCAAGACTCATATTTAAAAGAAGTGTGTTTTTATTAAAATAATGATCACAGTCTAGTTTCAAAAAGTTGAGTCGTTACAGGGGGGTCGCATGCGAAGAAAAAGAAGAAATGGAAATATTATTTGTTTTTTTTTAAAAAATAATTAATAATAATAATAATAATAGTTAATAATAATATTGCATTATTATTATTATTATTATTATTATTATTATTATTATTATTATTATTATTATTATTATTATTATTACTATTATTAT
>JBBPDI010000002.1:2045464-2057328 GCA_037974545.1 Cucumis variabilis
CAACCATGAACTTACCCAAGAAGGTGGAGACTATAGTTCCAATGAAACTTATGGTCAACCCCCAAGTATCCTCACTCAAAGATGCCGATGTCACTTTCAAGAACCAAATCAACCAATTACTAATCCAATCCAAAATAGTTATGCAACAATTCATCCACCAACAATTTCTAACATGTTCGTAGCAGAACAACACAGTAAAGCTAAAATAAATCGAATGGCAGCAAGCTAATCGAAGTCTAAGCATGGTTACATTTGAAAGAAAACCCAAATTAGATCGAATTTGATATACTACTAGTAGACAAACACCGGCTTGACGAACTCCAGCGTGCGAATCAGACAGGAACGGTCGTGGACCTGTGCGAACTGGTTGCAATGGCGTACTGTGAGGTTGGATGAAGGCCGAACGAAGAGATTTGGATAGAGATCTGGGCAGAGCTTTATTGGCGGATGAAAGCCGAATGTTTCAACTTCGATGGAAACTGCACGCGATGGCAGTTCCACGAATGGAGCTCGACGATGCTTCGTCGTTGACCGGCAGGCAAGAACAGAGGGGAAAGGAGAAGATGGTGGCGATCGACGGTTTCAGTTATGGCAAAGAAAGAAGAAGAAATTTTGGAGGGAGGTACCGGTTGTGCGAGAAAGAAGAAGGGAGAGAGAGAGGGATCCTTATTTCTTTTCTTTTTTTTAAAAAACAAAAACAGTAATAATTAATAAAATAATAAATAATAATAAATATATATTATTATTATTATTATTCCTAAAATATTTTCCCTTTCTCTTCTTATCTTTTCCATTTATATAAAAAAAAACTTATCCTCTTCCAAGCCATAAGAATAAATAATACCCAACCAATAATTAAACCCTAAAATAAAGAAATTCAATTAGAGTCAATTACCTAGGCGCTCGGGATGTTACAACATTAGTTATAGGGTATACTCATCGTTTAGGCATAATGACGATGGAGTTAAAACAATAATAAAAGAACTAAAGTTACTACTTACACCTGGAGACTCATGGGCAGGAGAATAAATTATGGCAAGATAGAAGATTGAGCAAACTAACTTGCGTAAGAAAGGCGGTGAAGGAATGTCTCATACTATCAGGCGATTAAGCTATATCACCACCTCGATGCGATATAACTTACCAATCTATCTTATGATTAAGACGTGCTTCTCTCAGAGTCATTGGACGTCATACTCGATTTACTTTTAGAATCTAAATGACTAAGATTGACTAAATGGTTTATATCTAGAAATACTTATTTATTCTACTTACAGCGCTTCACGTTTATTGACCATAACCTCTCGGTGTCTTAATCCAAACTTGTTCACCTTTAAGGATACAAATGAAGGAAGTCCTCTCACAAGGTTGAGAAAACTTTTCCTTACGTGTGTTAATTAGCTACATCATTACTACTCACCCTCTCGGGTAGTTGACGACATACACTGGCCAAGTGTAGAATGTAGCTCAGCTAACACATTAAGCAGTATAAATAAATATTACTTATCGAGAACACATCATAAATAACTAAGCTACAAATAACACAAAGACATATGAACAGTAGAGGCATGGATGGATTGAAAAGTTTATAAAGATACATTGTATTAAAGAATAAAGGCCTTCAGTTAATGTATAATATAATTGAATACAATGTAAAGAAATAGTAAAATGGAAAGAAGAGGAAAGTGAAATACAAGTTACGGGAACGAGGAATGCACTCCTCTCCTCTCAAACCCTAAGCCTTCGCGTTACAATCTGGTCAAAGAAGATGGAGTGCTATACAAACAATAGTGAGGCTAATCCTTCCCACCAACTCTCTAGGTTTTGGTCCATTAAGACCCCAGCTGGTCCATGCAAGCCCCGCTTCTCTTGGTAGGGATGAAGTACTTTTATAGACAACTTTAGGCGAAAAATTTCTATTCCTCTGAGATTGTTAGCACTGACTTCGGTTTTATGAGATATCATCACTTCAACTATCATTCTTGTCCTTTAGTAAGCCTTCCTTGTGTGATGATGTGGTTCCGGGTCTGGAGATATTGATCGTCTGATGAGTTCCCATCGCGTAGCCCTTGCGTGAGATGTTCCTACGATTCACTAAGTTCTTTCTTTGTTCATTATCCTGAGTTTAGACATGTCAATCGTGTAAAACAAGCATGATAATTATGTATCCTGCGTTTATAACATAAGTTATGCGTTCTGATAATCTTCTTATGCGTTTTGACCTCATTATTCAAATTAAAAGTTATCGCAACGTGATCACGATGCCGAGCGGCCAACATCCTCATTTATTTAATTTTAATAAATAAATAGGTTTGGAGTTGCCACCAACCATATTAAGGTGTGATTGGTCACCCAAAAATTTTAAAAAATGATCTACATAAATTCATAAAATTTAAGTTCGGGAATCAATTATATGTAAAGATGTTAACACCCTCGAACACCCATAAAAATGGTTACCAAAATTTATCTATTAAACTAAATTGAAACGGTTCACAAAACAATATTCTTTTATTTGGTATTTTTAAAATGTCTCATGGTTCTCAATTCACATCGAAGAAAAAAAAGATAAGCATGAATTGATAATTATGGGTGGCGTAAGAGCCATAAGAAAAATGATTTTTTTTTAATTTCAAAAGATGATTTTTTTAGAAAAATTTTCAAAAATAGCAAATTTTACAAAATATTTACAACCTGTAGCAAATTCTATCACTGATAGTCATTGATATGCTATAGTTATAGAATATTATCATTAATAGAATCCAAAATTTTGCTATAGCTTGTAAATATTTTAATTTATTTTGCTATTTTTAAAAATGTCCCTTTTTGTTATATATTGATCTCAATAATATTAAAATACCAAACTTTGATATTTTTTTTCTCCATTATAGGTGTCTATCTTTATGAAAAATTTCATATATCTAAGAATTAATAAATTCATAGAAAACACTATTCAGTCCATTTAAAATATGAAATTGTTTATAATTTTAAATACAATTAAGTAATTAGATTTCACATGACGAAATCTCACATATTCAAAACCCATGAAAAAAACATTACGTCTTCTTCGATTTATATTTTTATTATCAAATTGGAGAATAAATAATAATAATAATAATAGCAAAATAAGGTAAAATTTGAGAAATGCAGGTTGTGAAATAAAATAATATGTAAGGCTATGAAATAAAATAAATGTAGGCAAGTTGTGAAATAAAATAGTATGCAGGCATGCTGTGACATAAGATAATATGCAGGCATGCTGTGACATAAAATAATATGCAGACATGCTGTGACATAAAATAATATGCAGACATGTTGTGACTTAAAATAATACAGTGAGATAAAATAATAAAGATAAATAAAACAAAGTTAAACAGTTAAAGCAGATGCTAAAAAAATAACGCAAATGTCATGTCAAACAAATGAAGTAGATGTCATGCCAAAAAAATAAGGCAAATGTCATGTCAAACAAATAATGTAGATGTCATGCCGAACATAATGCAGATGCCATGCCAATTAAATAATGCAGATGCCATGCTAAATAAATAATGTAGGATGCCAAACAAATAATGCAAGAACGCAAGATGTCGAACAAATAAAGCAGGATGCCAAATAAATAAATCAAGATGTCAATCAAATAATGCAGCAAATCAAATAAGGCAAAGGCAGGATGCCAAATCAAATAAGGTAGGATGCCAAATTAAACTCAAATCAACATAATGAACCATCAATGTAATGAATTTAAAGATACCATAAAATTTAACCCACATTATTTAAATTGGTTTAAATCTAAAAAACCTTGAAGCATAGTAAATGCCTCAATAAAATTGAAACCACAATGCCTAAACAAAATTAATACGACAAATATGAACTAATCATCAAATCATCCAATTGGAAAAAAAAAAAGAAAAATACCTTTTAGGACCTTTGATTTTTTTGAAAAGATTTCTTCCTGTCTTCTTAACCCTCCCTAAATAACAATGTATTGAAACAATTTCTTTTACAGTAAAAAGAAAATCTAGAATCTAGTACTTCTCTTAGAAGAAAAGTCCCCTAAGAAAGTTTTTTTTAGAGAGGGGAGAAAGAGAGGGAAGTGAGTTGGTAGTTTTTTTAAAGAGGTGATTTGTAGTAATACCCAAAATACCTTTGAAGCCTTTATTTGGAGAAAATGTTCTTTCTGCTTTCTCAATACTCCCAAATGACAACGAATGAGCAGATTTTTTTTTTTGTAGAGCAAAAAACCTTCCTTTAAAAAAATCTTAACGTACCTCTTAGTAAAAAGAAAAAAAATCTCACCCCATAAGAATAATCTCACCCCATAAGAATATCTTCTAATTTTATTTTTATAGGGTAAAAAGTTGATTGTTTTTTTTTAGATTAGAGTGAAGGCAGAGTATAGGGGAGAAAATGGAAGAGTGGGAGAGTTGTGACAAGGGAAAGGGAAAAAACAAATAATAATGGGAAATTGGTTGAGGAAAATATGGAGGGGAAACATTTTTATTTTTTTTTTAAATAAGGAAATTCAAAATCAAATATCTTTTAAAATATAAAATAAAGTAAAGTAAATAAAATAAATTAAATAAATGAATATAAAAAATAAAAAATGAAGGACAAAATATGGTATCTACAGCTTTCCCTCCTTTGTCCATCATGAAAATATTTAAAGGTGGACGAACGAAATAGATAAGATATTTCAGTCGATTTTATTTTTATTTTTAGAGAAAAAAATGAGCAAGGATATCAACCTTACCTTCAGGGCTAGGTTTGATAAATAATGGACCTGATAGATAGTTTCAACCACAACCTCAGATCTGGGCTCGATTTAACCAAATTTGAACAAACATCAACCTTAGCTCCAAGACTAGGTTTAATAAATAAAGGATCTGTTAGACAGGCTTCGTTCTTAGCTTTAGATCTAGGCTCGATTTAACAAAATTTGAAAGATATCAACCTTAGCTCTAGGACTAGACTTGATAAATAAAGGACCTGTTAGACAAGCTTCGACCTCAACTTTAGATCTGGCCTCGATTTAAGCAAATTGGAAAAGGCTACCTTAGCTCTAGGGCTACGTTTGATAAATAAAGGACCGTTAGACAGACTTCGGCCTCACCTTCAGATTTAGCCATGATTTAACAAAAAATGAAAAGACAAGATCAACCTTAGCTCTAGAGCTAGGTTTGATAAATAAAGGACTTGTTAGACAGACTTGGACCTCACCTTCAAATCTAGGCTCGATTTAACAAAATTTGAAAAGACATCAACCTTACCTCTAGAGCTAGATTTGATAAATAAAATACCTGTTAGACAGGCTTCAACCCCAGCTTCAAATCTGGACACAATTTAACCAAAATTGAAAAGACATCAACCTTAGCTCTAGGGCTATGTTTGATAAAGTGGACTCATCCTTCTTTTAAATTGAGTTGAAATTTAATTTGAAAATATTGTGCTTTTCTTCTCACTACTCTATTTTACCAATCCCATTAACAATTGATAAGCATGGTCATAGGATAGAATAAGACACATGTATCACGAGAACTTTTTAAGCTGTCAAGCTCACCACTCCTTGTATCAAACAAATGAATGAATACTGCAAAAGACTGCACTATGTTGTAAAGATCCAATGTTGTTTTTAGTCTTGGACTTCACAAAACGTAAATTCTTTTAAGATTTAGCTTTTACTTGGTTTACAAATACAATAAGTTGTACTAGATCCTTGTTAATTAATAACAGATAAAATAATAGTCTGATGGATAACGGATGTTTACTATAAATTGATGACATTTTAGAATGGATAAAGGAAAGGATTGAAAAATAAACAAATGTTTGATTAATAAAATAAGAAATGAAAAGATAACAACGATTCTTGGAATAGGAGTGTACAAAGAAAGGACTTAAGGGAAAGTTTACACATGAAAATAACATTCTAAGAACTAAATGTATGTTTTTTAGAAATACCTCTGACCCCTTTCAACACTATGAAACCTTCTAAGAAAAGGTCTCATGCATAATATCTTTGAACATAATATGAATTGGAAAATTGCATAGGGTAGGATTTTAAGAACATGACACATCAAATATAGCACATTGTTTTAAAAATTTGCAAATATGAAAAAATTTTCACTTATAAAAATATTCTCCATCTTAAATTTGTTATTATTCCTAAACTATTCATCAATAACTTATTTCTCTTCCTCTTTTTAATGCCCTACTCATTATTTATTTATTCTCCTACTTATTAAGGTCTTAATTATTTGTTTATTATTATACGAGAAAAATATTTATTGTTTCTGTCTTAATCTTGATTTTAGAATATCAGTAGTATAATAATTAGAATATGAAATGTAATGGTTGTTGATCGGAGTAATTTAAGTTCATTTGTGATTTTTTTTTTTTGCTTTCTTTGATGTGTATTTTGAGTTGAATCTGATTCCAAACTATTTTGTTTTATTTTTTTACATTGATTTAGTTTTGGTTTTACTTTGTCTTAGTTTTGTATATCAGTTTTGTGATATACTTATATTATATGTATTAGTTGGTTAATATACTTATTATGTGATTTTTTTGTTTTTTTTTTCAAATTTTATGCAGTTCATTAGAGTATTATTAAGTATATGAATGATGTAACTAAGTATATCATTATCAAGTATATCAACTATATTGTTAAAGAATATTAGTAAAGTGAATCATTATCAAGTATATGAATAAAGTTTACAAGTGTAATCAATTGTATATCAAATGTATAAGTAGGACTTCAAGCATTCAAGTGTATTTAATCAATCAAATGTATAACTAAAGAATATTAAGTGTATTTGTAGTGCACCACACCTCTTGTAACATTGCAATAAGATGTCGCCTTTATCCATTTAGTGAAGTAATCAATGGCCATAAGAATAAAACGATAACCATTTGAGGCTTTAGGATCAATGGGTCCAATAACATCCAGTCCCCACAAAGAAAACGACAAGGGTACTGATAAGACATGTAATGAAAATGTTGCTGTGTGGATCCTATCCATATAAATTTGATACTTTTTACATTCTCTTGCATACTTTATGCAGTCTAATTCCATCGTTGTTCAATAATAACCATATCTAAGTATTTATCTAGCCACCTCATATGAGGCATCGATGTTCATTAGCATGTGTTCCACATATTTTTTTTCATGAATTTCTGTCATAATTTGTTTTGCTTCTTCCACATCAGCATGCCGAAGGAGCACTATATCATGGTTTCTTTTATAAAAAACTTCACCACTGAATAAAAAATTCATGGCCAACCTTCTTATTGTGCGCTTGTCGTTCTCTAAAGCTCCATATGGATATTCTCTACACTTTATGTACTCCATGATGTCAAAATACCATGGCTTGTTATCATTTTCAATATTCATGCAATATGTCGGTGTGTCTCACTTAGTAATTTTTATTGGATAAAGTTCACACTTAAGATTAAGATCAAACATCACTGCTAGGTTGGCTGATGCATATGACATTCGATTGTCTTCCCTAGGAACATGGTCAAATAAAATTTTCTCAAAATTTTGAGCTAATTTTTCAATGTATTAGCTATAAGGTACCAATTTAGCATCTCTTGTTTCCCATTCTTCCTTGACTTGATATATTACTAGCATTGAGTCATCCAAAACCTTCAATTTTTTAATACTCATGTCGCATGCTGCTTGAAGTCCCATAATACAGACTTCATATTCAACGATATTATGAGTGCATTCAAAACATAACTTGACCGTTAAGGGAAATAACTTTCCTTCTAGGAAAATTAGTATAACTCCAATCCCATGTCCCAACTCATATGAGGCATCATCAAAAAGCATAATTCATGTCTCATGATCTGTAGCATCCTTTTCAACTAAAAATACGTTTTCATCTAATAAATCAAGCCTCATAGGCTCAAAATTTGCTACTGGTTGGACAAATAAGTGTTAGCAAGTGTGCTTCCCTTTATTGCTTTTTTAGTAACATAAACAATATCATACTCTGACAACATAACTTGTCATTTTGCAATCCTCCCAGATAATGATGATTTCTAAAAAAAATGTATTTTAGTGGATCTATTTTATAAATAAAACATGTTGTATGGTATAACATATATTGCCTCAAACGATGAGTGGTCCATACTAAAACACAACAAGTTTACTCTAACATTGAGTATTTAGACTCATAATCGGTGAGTTTTTTGCTCAAATAACAAATTGCATGCTTTTTTTCCTTGATAAGTCGTGTTGTCTTAGAACATTATCCATAGAACCTCTTAATACTGTCAAGTACAGAATTAATGGTCGCCCTGGAGCTGGAGGTATCAATATAGGTGGGCATTGTAATACTACTTAATTTTGCTGAAAGCTTCTTCACAATCCTCATACAATTTTTCTAGGTTGTTTTTATAAAATCTTGAAGATTGGTTCGCATGTAGGTGTCAAATACGAGATAAATCCGGGTATGTAGTTTAAACTTCCAAGAAAACCTCGAACTTCTTTTTATGTTTTAGGAGATGACATTTCCATGATAGCATTCACTTTGTCTAGATGTCCTTTGATCCCTTCTTCACTGACAATGAATCCCAATAGCTTTTTTGAGGTTGCCTCAAATGTACATTTGGATGGATTTAATTTCAATTGATACTTTCTCAACTGATCAAATAGTTTTTGGAGTATGGCTGTATGATCTTCACTTGTCTTGGATTTTGTAATTATATAATCAACATACACCTCTATTTCCTTATGCATCATATCATGAAAAAGTGTAACCATTGCTCACTGATATGTTGTCCTAGCATTTACAAACCAAAAGGTATTACTTTGTAGCAGAATGTTACCCAAAGGGTAATGAATGTCGTTCCTTCTTTATCTTCTTCAGCCATTTTGATTTAATTATATCTTGAAAAACCATCCATGAAGAAAAAAGTTGAGTATCCTGCAGTATTATCTATCAACGTGTCTATATGAGGTAAAGGAAAGTTGTCTTTTGAACTAGCTCGATTTAAATCTCTCTAATCCACACACATTCTCACTTTTTTGTCCTTTTTGGATACTAGAACAATGTTTGTCACCCATTCAGGATATTTAGAGACTTTGAGGAACCATGCTTCAATTAATTTTTGTACTTCCTCCTTTACTTCAATCAATACATCAGGCTTCATTTTACGTAGCTTTGTCTTACTGGGTTGCATTCTTGTTTCAAAGGAACACGATGTACTATAATTAATTAGAGAATTAGTTAATAGTTCAGTTTTATTTAATTAAATTTGATTTAATTAAATCTATAAGGTATTGTAGAGATATTTATTTAAATAAGATTTGAATGAAATATTAATTAAATATGATTTAATCAATTATATTAATATAAATATATAAGATATTAGAAAGATATTCATTCAAATAAGATTTGGATGAAATATTAATTAAATATGATTTAATTAATTATATTATTGTAAATCTATAAGATGTTGGAGAGATATTCATTCAAATAAGATTGGAATGAAATATTGATTAAATATGATTTAATCAATTATATTAATATAAATATATAAGATATTAGAAATATATTCATTCAAATAAGATTTGGATGAAATATTAATTAAATATGATTTAATTAATTATATTATTGTAAATCTATAGGATGTTGGAGAGATATTCATTCAAATAAGATTGGAATGAAATATTGATTAAATATGATTTATTTAATTATTAACTAATTGATTAATTTTTAATTAATTATTAGATTTGATAAAAAGAATCTCATAATTCTCTCCTACTCCTTTTCCTATTTCAAGAAGGAAAGAGAGTTATAAATATATGGAAGAAAACAGTTTTCTTTAACCAAATTCATCCTCAAAAAGGTCAAGGCTTTTTCTCTCTGCAAAAAGAAAAGAATTTCTCTCAACCACCTCTAAACAATTTCCTATCCAAATTGGTTTCCACAAACCAATCTCATCCCAGAGGATAGGAAGGTCTCCGACGGGTGGTGTCCTCAATTCGGTGATTTGTAGATTCAGAGATGTCATCGAAAGTAAGTTCTCGTATCCTATAAATTAAAAGTATGCTTAGATTTATATTTAAAATTTTGATTCTAAAATTTTGTCAATGTACTAGTATTTTAAGATTCAACCTCATTTGTAAATATATTACTACAAATTGCAATTAACTCATCTTGAAATGGTTTTTTTGTAACTATAAGAGGAGCAATAAAATAGAGTTGTAAGTTTTCAACTAATTAAGATAAATATTTCTTTAAAATAAAATTTGTGATTAGAAAGGCAATAACCTACCGTTAAGTGTGGCAAACAAACCAACAAAGTTGCATTCAATAAACTAGAAAAATAATAGTCAAATGCTTCGTTGAGGTATTTCATCAAACACATTGTAAGCTACCAAAATGCTTCATCACATAGCCAACCATAAAGAAAAAATGTAGATTTACATTAGAAAAATGATGGTAAACAACAATATTGAATAGTATGGTAAACAAAACAAACACATATCTCCTATAAAAGCAAAACTATGAGGGATATTTTTCATACAAAGAACCATCAATATATCACAGAAACCATCAAAGAAAAGAATTTCAAAAAGCAAAGCAGTGAAGAAATTTGTATCAATTTGATCATCAAATGGGAAAAAAATGAGATACACAAAACTGGTGAAATCTTAGTTGGCTAAAAAATACATCAATATTCATTTGACACCTTGAAAATTAGCTTGATGTAAAATCGACTAATAGAAAAGAAATAAGAAAAAAAAAGAGCAATGTCACAACCACACATTACTATATTACTCTACAAATACAAACAATAGAAATAATGAAACTTTGATTGAATACCTTCATATTGTTGGTAAAATGAAAGCATTTAAAGAGAAATGAAAAGAAAATTGGAGTGAAAATGAAAATTTTGGTTGAATACCACTGCTCTGCGTACTTTGTCATTCTCCTTCCTTATACTTCTGAATCAATTCATCTTATGGAGTTAATACAACTTTTTGAAGGACTAAACAGTGGCTCAAATGCTTCTAAAACTTGAATCTAGTGTCGAAAAGTAATGGGTAATGTTAAACTCAAGTCTAAAAATAACGGGTATTCAAAATTGCCTAACAAAACAACTCTAAAACACAAAAATCTTATTCTAGAAATTGAATATGAACAAAGAATAGAGAAGACCACGATGGGCTTGATCTTCAGCGAGCTACCGCATGCGGTGGCTGGAATTCACTGGCGAGTTCAGCGGTGCAAGGGGTGTTGGGTGGTGGCATCGATTGAAGGATTGAAAGAGAAGGATTTTAGGCGTGTTGTTGATGAAAAGTTGCGTCGTTCCTAGCGTACATGAGAGAGGGAGAGAGATGGTTAGCAGAAGGGAGGAAAAATCGAGAAGGAGGAGCGGCGCGTCAATCTTCCACGAAGATGAAGAAGAAAAGAAGAAGAAGAAGGGAAGAAGAAGAAGAGGAGGAGGGGGTAGAGAAAGGGTTTGGAGATATTTTATAAGTTTTATTTTAATAAATAAATTATTTAATGATTTTAGAATTAGGAAAAATTTGATTTTAATAAAATTTTGATTTAAAATGAATTTATTTTATTAAATTAAATAAATTATTTTTTGTATCTTTTATGACACCAAATTGTTGGAATTTTTGTCCTAAAACTTGTAGTTTGTAATCATATTTTATTCAATAAAGTCGTTATTGAGAAATTGAATTTTATAATCTTAAATCCAATCAACTAAGTCCCGAGGCTATTTTTAAGTAAACTTGAACTTTATGTGAAGACATAAACGTGGATCAAGTTTGAGTAAATAGCCTGAATAGTCTATAGTATATGAATAAAGGTTGGGCGCCTTGTTCAGACAAACTATGGATGCGGCCC
>JBBPDI010000002.1:2057428-2074227 GCA_037974545.1 Cucumis variabilis
TTGGATTTTTCTTTTTGCCAAATGTATAACCTGAAAAGATTTTATATGCTGTGGTTGTGGTTGCTTGCACATGTGAAATGTTTATTTTTAAAAGCGTTAAAAAAAAAATCACGACCTTTGTTTGAAAGATTTTATAGAAATGATCAAAATATGCTTTCTATCTTACTGATTTATTTGGAGAAGAAAAAATGATTTTTTTATCCAAATGGTTGAAGTCTCATTTACCTCATTGCGTCCTAAATAAAACATCATTTTTTTTCCAAATTACTGACGTCTCCTTAACATCGTTACATACTGTATAAAACATCAGATGAGTGGTAGGTGAAGGTGTCATTTCCTTGAAACGATTCTTTTAATGTTGTAAGATTCATTCAAGATGTTAAAAGCTAAATTAACTTCTTGTTAACTTAGATGAGAACACATCTAATATTTAATCATTTTGGGTCGTATGGTGTATTGCTCATCCGGTTTTAGTAAATCGGTCTTAAATGGGTTCCACTCTTTCTTGTGTTTTGAAGTCTGGGTTTACATCTCTTCTTAATCAATCAGAGATTCTTACAAACAATGATTTTATAACCTCACCGAAGTTGTGGTAAAAAAAAAAAAGGTTTATTGGTAGTGTATGACGATGGAGTAGGTTAACTTTTTATAGTCTTTTATATGGTAGGTTAGAGCGGCATTATGATAGGAGAGATGTTATGAATGCATGAAGGGAAAGTGGTTTTGCATGTCATAGGGAAATGGGTTAAGCCTTGCATGTGTGTGAGAGACAAGGACCTTCAATTTTCCTCTAGTATACTATTTTATTAGTTTCAGCAAGGTTTAAGTGTTTGTTTAGATTGCAATTCTGAAGTGATTAAATTAAAAGGTAAGTTATTTTTAGAAAAATGATAGTGTTTTTCAAAATCTTAAAATAGCATTTTGAAAAAAAGAATTTATAAAACTTCGTAGGTTGAAATAAACACTTAAAACCAACTTTTAGAAAAATAATTTTTGTGTGTTTAATGATTAATCTTCTTAATTTGCATGAAATACTCCGACCAACACCTTCAACTATCCTCTCTAACCTACATCTGACAACTGTCTCTGTCAACTTTTGTGGCCAACATTTGACTATGGTCTTCAACGACTGTCATTCGTGAACATCCAACCACTGTTTTTTACATAGTCGTCTACAACCAATTTTCATTTACGGTTTTTTCCACAATCACTTCCGATCAACCTCCAACGACTGCTTTTTGACAATTGTAACCAACCAAACTTTGGATGACCATTCTCTGGTGAATGTCGTAGAACAACTACCAACCACCATTTATCGTCTGCAACAAACTCTTGGTAATTGTTTTTCTAGCTACTATTTTTTGTCAACTGTTGATTATCAACTTTTGTCTACTATTTTTTCAAAAACTGTTGTCGGTTGACCGTACCCCTGACAATCATCACTGATTAACTTTCAAAGAACGTTTTTATGGCAACTATTTTTGTTGACTGCTACCATTTTCAATAATAGTTGTCGACCGATTTTCGACAACCATTTTCCAATGGTTGCTGTCAATCAATCTCCGACCATAATTTTTTAGCATTGCTACTGACCAAACTTTGTCGACTGCTTTTCGACAGATGTGGTTAACCAACTTTTGTCAATCATTTTATAGTAATTAGCCAACTTTTGTAGATCGTTAATTATTCAATGATTGTTGTCAGTCAACTTTGGTCTACCATTTTTCGATGACCGTAGTCAGTTATTTTTGTCAACCATTTTTGTGATTGTTGCTAACCAACCTTAATTGACCATTTGTCGATAACAATTGCAGGCCAACTATCAACTATTTTGCACCTCACATAAATTATTGTAAGTTTACAATCCAAATTAAAATAATATGCATCCTAAACTCTGGTTTATTATAATCATCGACTATTTTAATTTACCGAAATTAATAATCACTAACTATGATAACCAAATTTAACAACTTAAACGCTTCCTTAAGTTTTGGTTTATGAATTTTCTTTTCAAACTAGTAAGCTTATAAATACTGATAAAAATATAAGAAGAAAGATTTAGACAAAAAGCCTAAATTGACTATGAATTTTTACAAATGTCCTAAAGTATAAATTATTTTCTTAATTAGAAATTTGTATAATTTTTGGACAATACTAACCTTATAATATTTAACCATTATATATTATATTCGTAATAATTTTTAAATTATTTCCTTATTCAAAATATTTTCAATTTATTATGATATTCATTACTTCTTTATATAAATGTGTTTCATTGTTATGGTAATATATTGAGAATATTTTTTAATGAAGTATAAAACAAAATATAATTTTATATGGAAAATTGTGGAAATTAATTAATTATAACCGTGAAAAATATTTCATCTCCATCACAAAACTTCACTCACTTATCAATCGTCGCCGGCAACCCTTCATCTCCATATCGTTAACCTTCTAACCTTTCATTTATAAATTTCTAATTTTCTGTTTTCTTCATCCTTCAACATTCTTCACATTAACCTTCCTTTTTTCCGTAGATTTCGTTGCCTTCAATATTGTTGTTTATCTTTTCATATTTGGTCGGAGTTTTATTTTATCATTTTATTCTCACTAAGGTTCCGGTTAGTATTCTTTTTCAATTATTGTCATTATTCTACATTCCATTAATTACAAAAACACATATATAATACACATATTATACAATATGTCATCCTATAATTTGTTCTTGTAAATTTTTATTATTATACTGTATACTACATAATTATAACAGTAGTAAACTATAATATACGGTGACAATATATCATCGTATTATATTTATTATAAATTAACTATATACCCGTAATGTATAATCGTTTTCTGACGTGATTTATTAAATATATACCCATTATTATTTACAATTATACTCGTATTTTAATATTCTCACAAAATATAATAGGTTGTATATTTGATTTATTAAATATATACCCATTATTATTCACAATTATAATCAAAAGTACATTTTCGATTTTGGTCAACAATTCGAACATCTAAAATATACCCAATGAACCTAATGTTTATACCCAGTTTCTGTAAGAAAATATCAAATTGTGATGGCCCTCGAAAGTCATCTTCACACCCAAAACCTCAATAAACCATATAGAATATGCCACATTCAAAATTTCAGTTTCATTTGTTTACCTATTTAATTGAATATGTTCAATATACCTAATATACCAAATGAACCTAATGTTTATACCCAATTTCTTTACGACAATATCAAAATGTGACAACCCTCAAAAGTCATCCTTTTCACGTCCGAAATCGCAATAAACCCTAGAATCTACCACATTCAAAATTACAGTTTATTTGTCTATTAAATTTAGTATCTTCAATATACCTAATGTATTATTTCATAATACTAACCTCAAAATTTTTTCAAAGTTTCTGTCGAAAAAGTAATGAAGTTTTCGGCCGTCAAATGTCTTCTTCTTCACTGCGCAAAGCTCTAAAATTTCGTTTTTGTCTTCGACGAGTAGAATAGAGGTAGGATGGAGCGATTTTTGGTATATGGAAAGTAATAAACTTTTCCACTACTTTCCAAAACCGCAAAACCCACGATTTATTCATTTTTTTAAAACAAATTTAATAAATTAATTAAATAATATAAAATGGACAAACATGTAATTTGAACCCTAAATTTGTGAAATATATTAACCTATTTAAGACTTTTGTAAAAGTTATTAGTAAATTGGATTTTTCATGTAATATCATATAGCAATTTAGACTATATGAGTTAAAGACACATATAAGAAAATAAAAAGATTATCCAATTGGACCTTCACTGCACATACTTTGAGAACCAATATGCTCAAACAAAGATGTACTTGCAAACAATGTTAAAATGATAGAACTGTTGTAATTAGCTGTAAAAGATGCATTTGTTCAAGACCCAAACTAACTATTATTATTGGTTGAATTAATTAAATCAGTTTCTATTCATTTTCAAAACACTTCAGAACCAACTCCAACATTTTGAATACTTCACCCATCATAAATGTAATAAATATAAAAGGAAAAGAAGAACTTTTCAAACCCACAAATAAACATTGGAGGACACCCTTTATGGTGAGATCATTGCTCACCTCATAAAATTAAGTATAAAAATTAAAGTATTAAAAAAATCATCAACTCTTATAGTTTTAATTGATAGAATAGAACCCAACAAGTTCCCAAATATGAATGGATGTTTTTTAGGTTTTTGAAATATAGAAAAATAAATAAAACTATTTAGCAAAATTTTATACAATTTTTTATCGGTTAGATAGATACTAATAGATATCTATCAACATCTACTAATGGTAAAAAATAAGATTAAAGACTATTAATAATAGAAACATATATAGTCAAGTAGTAGAAACGGTCAAACAAAAATCTCTAGATTGGTGAAAGATAAAAGGAAAATTGTAAATGAAATAAATTAGAAAATTATTGTATGCTAAATTAATAAACCACCAATTAAATTAAATTAAATTAAATCTAATCAAGTGTGAGGTGAGTCGTGAGTTGTGTAGATTCATCTATTTATTTGACCAAAGTGATAATTATTGTGTAGATATATCTAGAAAACTAGCTTATATATAATAAGATTAATAAATCAACTATTGAGACTTTCTCGTTTTCTTTCCCATTTGCCACAACATTCTTCTTTTCGATTTTTAAGATTTATTCTGAGGTCAGCGCTGAGGTCATCCTAACTTTGGAGGTTTCCAAATTAAGATTCTTTCATTTTATTTATTTATTCTTAAAAAAAAAATAATGATATTCTTTGACAAGTTTGAAGCTATATTTTTCTTCCCCAATTACTTCAACTCACACAATATTAATATATCATATTATCAAGTTTGAAATTAAAGAGAATTTTTCCATCCCTCATACATACACACACATATATTATACAGTCAAAAAACATTAAACGTTTTATTCTCTTTCTACTCTATAAATGTATTCGAATATAGTGTCTTGATCTATAAATGTATTGCAAGAGCAATGCAAATCAATCTATTTGGTTACTATATAATGTAAATCGAGAAAAACCATAATAGTTTAAGATGATACATTGAGAGGCAGTTATGATACCATCAATAGATGTAATATAGGCTTTAGAATAATTATCTAATACTTAAATTGATTCATAATTTTATAGAAATGAATACTAGTCTTATTGTTGGCTAGTTATAAACTTTTTGGAAACATTATTAACATTGAAATGAAAATTATTATTATAGTAATAATATCAACCAATTTAATACTTTATAACTATATTTAAGCATTTAAAACTAGCTAGGTAAAAGATTAAAATAATTGGCTGATTTTTTTTTTTCCGGAGGTCGAGAGTTCAATAGGAAGAAAAGGTAAAGTTGTTAATATAAATTTTTAATTAACAAATTGACAAATAGATTTTATTTTAGTTAATATCGTTTGTAACGTGTAAGTAATTTTTTTTAATGTTTTGGGCACATCCAAATACATGGACATGAATACTTTATTAAAAAAAAAAAAAAAACAATGACTGTATTCATCACTGCCCCCACCATACCCAAATTTGAAAACTTTATTTTTTTATAAAATATAATAATATAGATGTCTATTAGTGTGCTTAGTCCACATGTCTTCTTATTAACTATCCAACACTCATGACATGTGTCTATAAAAAAAACTTACCTTTAGTGGCCATGTAATCCCCTCATGTTTGTCAAATTGCCTATAAATAATGACGACATTTGGTGGGTTTGTAAGTATGAACAATATTTGTGAGAATTCCATGAAAGTGGGAGAAAGTGAAAATTTATAAGATTTTCTAATTTTTTAACTTTTTTATTTATTTCATTTATTTATATTATTTTCTTATTTTAATATTATATTTTCTCGATTTTCGTATTTTGGTTGTGCCTTGTTTTTACAGCACATTATTAGCACGAGCTCCGGTCGTCTCCTCCGCTAAAGGTAGGTCGTTTCCTCCGATCATCCTAACGGTATTTTGATTTTTCTTCTACTTGTTATAATTAATAAAATAAATATTATTTTGCATGATTGATGATATATATTAAATTTCTATACTATTTCATTCTAATAGTAATAATTTTTATCATGAAAATTTGATACATTGAAATGACATTAAGAATATCATCAGAAAGCAATTATTTTATATTTCGGATATGCTTTTGCAGTAGCAATATCAAGAGAAATATTTTGAAGAATGTTATCTTAATTTCTTCTTGTGGTTGAATGAGATAACAAGCTATTATTGATTGAAAAATAATAATAAACATTAGTCGACTAAAGAAACAACATTTCCTTGAAGTGAATGTTGTAAATCTTTAAATAGCGGTGGTTGGTCGTTATAATCATCCCAATCTCAAAAGAACCACATGAAATGATGATCATAAAAAGAAAAGGTCAACAAAAAAAAAAAAAGGAAAATGTTGAAGCATATTTTGCATATCAAATTGATAATATATTTGACTCATCCAGTATGACAAATTTGGATGTGGTAAAGTTTTGAATCTCCTGAAGAAATTATCATATTTGATAAAAATGAGCAATGAAGTTATAGGTCTGGCAGACAATGTAACTACGCACACAATACTGACAAGTAAAAAATATTTTTCCAAACGGACAATGCTGGAAGCAAAAGTCAATACAGTATCAGGTTCTGCAAACTTGATTGAAGGGTTTGAAAAAGCAAATATTATTTTTCCTAGAGGAACAAAATTCACAATTGATAATGCATTGTTCTCTAGTCAATCAAAGACAAAATCTATTGAGTTTTAAAGATATACGTTGCAATGGTTATCATATTGAAGATTGATATAAAGAATAGGTTAGAATGTCTTTATATTATATCTACTGTCTCATATGAAAAATGTTGCAATGTGATCGCGATGAGGAGCGGCCGACGTTCTCATTTATTTAATTTTAATAAATAAATAGGTTTGGAGTCACCAACAACCATATAAATGTGTGATTGGTCACCCAAAAATTAAAAAAAAAAGGTCTACATAAATTCATGAGATTTAAGTTTGTGAGTAAGTTGTGTGTAGGAAAAGTGTTAGCACCCTACAATACTCATAAAATAGTTACCTAATTTTATCTTTTAAACTAAATTAAAGAAGGTTCACAAAATAAAATTTTTATTTTATTTTTTCTAAATGTCTCATGGTTCTCAATTCAAAATGAAAAAAATAAAACATAAGTATCAATTGATAATTATGGGTGGCATGAGAGCCATTAGAAAAATGTATTTTTTTTAAAAAAGATATATACTTTTTTTTATTTATTCACCTCAAGAGTATGAAAATACCAAACTTTGATATTTTAATCTCCATCATAGGTGTCTAATGAGAAATTTCATGTATCTAATAATTAATAAATTCATAGAAAACACTACCCAGTCTCATTTAAAATATGAAATTGTTTATAATTTAAAAAAAAATTATTAATTAAATTTTACATGAAATTTAAATTATAAAACCCATAAAAAACAATACTTCTTCTCCAATTTAAACCTTTATATTCAAATTGGAAAATAAATAATAATAATAATAATAACAAAATAGTGTGAAATTTGAGAAATACAGGTTGTGAAATAAATAAATTAATATGGTAAAAATAATACAAAGAGATAAAATAATATTGTGAGAAAATAAATAAAGAATGCCAAATAAATAAATAAATAACATAAATGTCATGTCATGCCAAACAAATAAAGCAGATGCCAAGTAAATAAAGTAGATGTCATGCCAAACAAATAAGGTATGTTGCCAAATAAATAATTGGCAGATGAGTTTGCAGGATGCCAAAAAAATAAAACATGTCAAATGGGTTTGCCAATATGTCAAACGAATAAAGGAGCATGTCAAATAAATAAAGCATCATATCAAATGGGTTTGCAGGATGCCGAATAAATATAGTAGTATGCCAAATGAGTTTGCAAGATGCCAAATAAATAAAGCAACATGCACAGGATGCCAAATAAATAAAGCAGCATGCCAAACAATAGCTTAATTCAGATCTGAGATTGATTTAACCAAATTTGAAAAAACATCAACCTTAGCTTTAGGGTTAGGTTTGAGAAGATAAATGACCTGTTAGACAGGCATCAACCTCAACTTTAGATCTGGGCACAATTTAACCAAAATTTAAAAGCCAACTATAACTCTAGGGCTAGATTTGATAAATTAAATAAAGGACCTGATAGACAAGCTTCAACCTCAGCTTCAGATCTCGGCACAATTTAACCAAAATTGAAAAGACATCAACAATAGCTTTAGGGCTAGGTTTGATAAATGAAATAAAGGACCTATTAGACAGGCTTCGGCCTCAGATTCAAATTTGGGCATGATTTAACCAAAATTAAAAAGACATCAGCCATAACCCTAGAGCTAGGTTTGATAAATGAAATAAAGGACCTGTTAGACAGGCTTCGACCTCAGCTTTAGATCTGAGCACGATTTAACCAAAATTGAAAAGACATTAACCATAGCTCTAGGGGTAGGTTTGATAAATAAATGACCTGTTAGACTGCTTTGAAATTTAATTTGAAAATATTGTACTTTTCAAAGAAATAAATAGCTCACTACTCCATTTTACCAATCTCATTAAGCTGTCAAACTCGCCACTCTTCTTATCAAACAAACTAATCCAAACTGCGAAAGACTGCACTATGTTGTAAAGACCCAATGTTGTTTTTGTCTTGAACTTTAATTTACAAAATGTGAATCCTTTTAGGATGTAGACTTCCAATTGCAGCAACTCACAATCATAGAGAAATTTGTCTAGACTTGTAGACACCTATATTTTCTTAAGTCTTAACAAAAGAAAATCATAGCTTTTACTTGGTTTGGAAATACAATAAATCGTACTGAATCCTTGTTAATTAACAACAAATAGAATAATAGACTGATGGATAATGAATGTTTACTATAATTTGATGACATTTTAGAAAGGATAAAAGAAAGGATTGACAAATAAATAAATTTTTGATTAATGTAATAAAAAATGAAAAGATAACAACAATTCTTGGAGGAGGAGTACAAAGAGAGGAGATAAGAGAAAGCTTACACATATGGAAATAACAAAATCCTACTTAATTTTGATGAAAGTTTCTTAACAAAATCCCTATTCCATTTTCCTAGATTGTTTTTTACGTAAAAGCTTGAAGATTGGTTTGCATGTTGGTGTCAAATGAGAGATAAATTTGGATATGTAGTTCAATCTTCCAAGAAAACCTTGAATTTCTTTTTCTGTTTCAGGGGATGGCATTTTCATGATACCTTCACTTTATCTGAGCCTACTTTGATCCCTTCTTCACTGACAATGAAATCCAACAACTTTCCCGAGGTTGCCCCAAATGTACATTTGGATGGATTTAATTTCAATTGATATTTTCTCAATCGATCAAATAGTTTTTGAAGTATGGTTGTATGATCTTTATTTTCCTTGGTTTTTGCAATCATATCATCAACATACACCATTATTTCCTTATGCATCATATCATGAACAAGTGTAATCATTGCTCGCTGATATGTTGCCCCATCATTTTTCAAATCAAAAGGCATTACTTTGTAGCAAAATGTTTCCCAAAGGGTAATGCATGTTGTTTTTTCTCTATCTTCTTCAACCATTTTGATTTGATTATATCCTGAAAAACCATATCCATGAAAGAGAAAGTTGAGTATCTTGCAGTGTTATCCACCAACATGTCGATATGAGGTAAATGAAAGTTGTCTTTTGGACTAGTTCGATTTAAATGTCTATAATCCACACACATTCTTACTTTTTCATCTTTTTTAGGTATTGGAACAATGTTTGCCACCCATTTAGGATATTTGAAGATTGTAAGGAACCTTGCTTGAATTTTTTTTTGTACCTCCTTTTTTATTTTAATCAGTACATCAGACTTCGTTTTACGTAGTTTATGTCTTATTGGGTTGCATTTTGGCTTCAAAGGAACACGATGTACTACAATATCCGTATTTAATCCTGACATATCCTCTTTTGATTCTTCTTGAGAACCCAAATTCATTACTTCAACTAGCTCTTAGTGAGAACCTAGGACCTTAGGGTTGGATCGGTATGGCAACCCTAGGGGGGGAGTGAATAAGGTTAATTAAATTTTTTAACAAATAAAAAGTAAATTAAACTAATTAGATATGTTTTTAAATTAAATAAAAAACTTTGTAAAATTTGTTAAATAACAAAATTGATAAAAAGATATGAATGGAAGTATGCAATCAAACTCAACCAATAAGAATATGTAACTAAAGTTAAATGCAAAAATAATTAGAAAAGAGTTAGAGAAGAAGACACCATAATTTTATAGTAGTTCGGTTAAACTCAATCTATATCCACTTTTCCAAGCACCTCTTGAGATTTTGATTGAAAATCTTCTTTTGACTCTTTCCACGGATTAGAGTCGAACCACTACTTGTTTCTTTTTTGGGTTTAAGAGCAAACCCGATTCTTTCCACGGGTTAGAATCCAACCATTACAATATGTTGAAGTTTTAAATCACACAAACAACTCTATAAAAGAGTGAGTATATAATTTAAAGCTCACAAATTTAATCCTTACAATACAATAAGAATTCTCTCAAGAACAAGATGAAAAGAATAAAAATTGGAAGCTTCAGAGAGAATAACAATGTTGACTTTTGTACTTTTTGAGGATTGTAAACTTTAATAATCTTGTTTTAAAATTTGAAAAAAGTGAAGTAGTTAAAAAGAAGGGAAAGATAAATTTAAAATCATTTTGGGTCATTGGATGTAAGTAAAAGAAAAATGAATAGTTGAGATTTAAACTCAATTAGCCGTTAGAGACAATACAAATAATAATATAATAATATGTCTTTTCAAAATACTTTGTTTAAAACCCAATAAAGCAACTTCACCATTTTTAAAAAAAACTAGTCGTTAGACACAAAGAAAAATTATAATATTAAAGTCATTTTCTTTTTTAAATTCATTTTCATTATAAAAGCCAATAAAACATAATCAAAAGCAACATTTGTTACTCCTCCATTGTTCCAAGTGGCTTTCTTTAATTGGTTCAAATTGAATACTTGGCCGCCACGTCACTGTCTCGGGTATTTTTCCGTTAAGCTTCTTTTAGCAATATCTTTTTCATTTGAACTTCAATTTGGGTGATTCAAGAGGTGTTAGAATCGTTTTTCTAAGCTCTACATTATGAACTATTCAAATTAATAAAATTATCAATAAAAAAACTAGATTTGTTATCATCAAAATATTAATTAATTAATTAATTAATTAATTAATTAAAATAAATTAATTTGAGCTTAAGGGCCAAAACGCCAACAATCTTCTTGTTCTACCATTCTTAACAGTTCTGAGGATATTCCTCCGACAACTTCATAGTCACTTTCTTTGTTAGATTCCATAGTGTATATTAAGGTATCAAGGGTAGAACTGGAATCACCAACATGTTCGTTCTTATGAATGTTGTCTATGAAAAGGTTTGGTTCTTGAAATTCTCTTGAAAATGTAGGTAGATCTACAACATCCTAATTGTTAAGCTCAAAATCATGTGGACATGCATAAATTGTGTCGCCTTCAAATGATGCTTCTTGTGCCACTGCTGCAATTGATGAACTCTCCATCTTCGTTAACAAACAATCCTTTGAATCAGAGTCATCTGATGAATAACTTATACCAGCACTCTTGAAAGTATAATATAATGCTGGTATAAATTTTAGACTTGGATCAAACTCCCTCATCTCTAGCTTTGTCAAACGCTTTTTCTTGTTTACCTCTTGAAGCCTAATCTTATCATATACGAATGACATATAGCCCAAACCAAACGTCTCATCATTGCTCGGTGTGTTCAGAAGTGTTTCTAAGTTTTGATTCAAAGAATATCTTCCACCTGTCATCACCCTAGTGGTTATAACTTCCATTTTAGGCCTGTGTGACTTTATTACTTCATCTGCAGCTGCTTCCATCATAGTTGCATAAGCAATTTCAAAAGAGCGAAAAGAACACTCTAATGCTTCCTCTGCTACCTCAACAAATAGGGTTGATACGGATTTTTTCATTAGGAAATCTTCCTCTCCCATCAAACAAATCATTTTACTTCTAACAATAAATTTCAATTTTTGATGCAACGTGGATGGCACCACTCCTGCAGAGTGAACCCAAGGACGTCCTAATAAAAAACTGTAAGTAGATGTTATTTTCATAACTTGAAAGACTATATTGAAAGTACATGGGTCAATTTTGATTGGTAATTAAATGTCGCCAATTACTTCTCTATGTAACCCATTGAAACCTCTCACAACCATAGTGCTTGATTTTATGTGTAACATGTCTACTAGAGGCTTCAATAGTGTAGATTTAGGCATTATATTAAGAACTGAACCATTATCCACTAAAACTCTTGCTATGACACAGACTTTGCACTTCACTTGAATATGCAGTGCTTTTATATGGCCTAAATCTTCAGGAGGAATTTCATCATCTGTGAAAACTATGGAATTTGAAGACGTAATGTGCTTTCAGACCCTTAAACTTAAAAGGACTCGGTACTTGGACGTGAGTTGTTTAAGATTGCAGAAAGTTGACTTATTATGACTTTCTTGATAGAAGACTGTCAAAGGCTTTCGTAAAAATGAATTTTTCTTTTTTGCAACTTCATCCATAAATGCACATATTTTATTGTCTTTATCTCATCCTTTCCTTGTCCTTTGTATACCATGAGTATCTTTGAATCCATAAATTGTACTTTAGATCTAAATTTATAATATTGTTGGTAACGTGACCTGCAACTCCTTGATGGAATATACAATGTCTACTTTTATCGTGCCCTTCGTATCTTATGTTGGGTTCAAAATATTCCGAAATAACACATCCTGCTTCAAAGAGACCTTCAAAAAGTGTTACCATAGGCATCATTATCTCATGCAACAGTGAATTACTATTGACAAGGCAATCTACAATGTTCCCTTTTGAATTTTCATGCAGCAGTGAATTACTATTGACATCCGGCTTCTCACCAGCTTTTTTGAAGCTTAACCATCCGACATTAATTAAAGATTGCACCTCCCTTTTCAAAGCCAAACAACTTTCAGTTGAGTGTGTTGCTCCTTTAACATGATAATCACATCAAGCATTTGAATCATACCATTTTGGATAAGAAGGTTGTATAGGATTCATTGGAATAGGAGCTAACTGTCGATTTTGAAATAGCTGGGGTAAAAGCTATGTCTAAGTCATAGAAATTGGATCAAATTGCCATGTATCTGAGTTGATCTTGCTACCTTGACCTTGCGTACACATGGTCAAGGAGAGTTTGAGTTAACAAGTTTTAGGGTTCTAAAGAAAGAGTTAGCTTGTACATAGTTATTATAAGGGATATGAGAAATATTGCTTATATATGAAGAAAAATTTTGGTCATGTTTTCTTTGGCCAAAAATCAATTTGTGGTTCTCTAAATTAGGAAAACCAATTACATGAACTTCACATTCTTTCTTCTTAGATGTTGTTCTTTTCTTTAATCCCCCATACTCAATTGAATCCTCTGCTAACCTCATGTGTTTTATCCCATATTCAATTCTTTCACCAATAACAATAATGTCAAAAAAGTTGGTTGTAGGATTACCAATCATTTCATCATAGAACGAAGCTCGAAAAGTATTCACAAACATAGATGCCATTTCTTTGTTCGTTAACAGTGATTGAACCTCTGCAACCATATCTCTTCATCGTTGAGCATATTCTTTAAAGCTTTTTGAACTCTTCATCTTCATCTGTTGCATGTTTAAATGATTTGGAGCCATATCAATATTATGTTTGTATTGCTTTTGAAATGCATCAGGTAAGTTCTTCCAAACATGAATGTGTGCATTATCTAATTGAATATACCATCGAGTATCTGGATGAATCAAACTATCCTGAAAGCAATTGATCAACAATTTATCATTACCAATATGGACTGCCATTTCTATAGTACATTATAAGATGACTCCTTGGACACGATGATCCATCATATTTGTCAAATTCGGGGACTTTAAACTTTGCTAGAATTATCAGGCTTAGCACTAAGCATAATTGTGTTTCATCTATATTTCCATAAACGTCAGTTCCTTCAATTGCTTGTAATCTTTCTTCCAAAATATCTAGCTTTTGCTTAGCCTAAGTGTTCTCATTTTGTCCCATGTCTTGGATTTTAGCTTGAGCTTCTAATTGTTCTATATCTGGGACAGGAGGTGGAACAACAAATAGCGAATTCATAGCAACATAGTGTTGAGTGGTTTGAGACGGCGGAGCATTCATGTGGCATGGTATAAATTCTGAAGGATAAATAGAATCACCGGTGTCTTGAACCAGATTACTTGATTGTGTTATATCTACGACGACTTTTCCTTTTCCCGTTGAAAGCAATTATAGTACTTTTGAAACTTGTTCCCTAAGATTATTAATCTCTTGTCTCATTTTATCCATGTCTTTATCTTGTTGTTCCATGATTCGACTTTTATGCCTCGTATTGTAAGGATGGTGAATTGGAGTAGGACGAGCTATGTTTTCCTTTGATGATTTTGAAAACTTTGAAAACCAAAGAGAAGGGGAGGAGCGAGAGAAAAATTTTAAAATTAAAAATCAAAAATCAAAATTAAAATCAAAATATAAAAGAAAGTAAAAAGTAAAAAAAAAAAAAGTGAATAAAGTTTTCATGTACTTTAGCTGTAACAAAAGTAAACACTACTCTCTCTATTGTTTTTTTTTTAATATTTAGTTAGTTTTAGAAAATGTAAAAGTTTTCATGTACCTTTACAAGGTATGAAGTCAAATACCCAATTTCTAGGGAATCAAGATAAATCAAACGGTCCAAGAAAAAAAAATCAATAATATTGAAAATACTGTGATTGAACTTTTTTTTTATATAAAAAATAAATAAATATGCATTATTTAAAATTTACGAAAAACGTGAAACTTTGTTTTTAAAAAAATAAAAATAATTTAGACTTTGACTGTTAGATAAAATATGCCAAAAGGAAAATGACATAGTGTTGGTATCATCTAAACACCTAGAAGGGAAAAGCCCTCAAACTTATTCTAATGTTATTTTAAGAAATAACAAAAGAACACATTTAAGAGAGAACTTTTCATGTGCCTACACAGGAGTCGAAACCCCTCGAAGGTCAATACTACTCCATCCTCAATTCTAGCCTATAAGGTTGTAGTCTGGGTAGAGGGCTTGTGAGTGTGTGTAAAATGTATGATGATATTTAAAAAAGGTACCACTAATATAGTACAAAATATTATTCTATATGAATCAAATAAAAAACAAATAATTAGGTGAACCAACAAATCGTAATAGAATAAGAATAAAAGATAAAAATGTAACGACTTGACTCTCTTAAACACTTTTCAACCTGACGAGAAGAAAAGAATAATTAGGTGAGCCAATCTGACGTGATGTGATCACGACGCGGAGCGATTGACATTTTTGTTTATTTAATTTTAATAAATAAATAGGCTTGGAGTCGCCACCAACCATATATTGAGGTGTGATTGGTCACCCAAAAAATAAAAAATATGGTCTACTTAAATTCATGAGATTTAAGTTCGGGAGTGAGTTGTGTGTAGGGAAGGTGTTAACATCCTACAACACCTATAAAATGGTTACTCAATTTTATCTTTTAAACTAAATTAAAGAATATTCACAAAATAAAGTTTTTTATTTTGTTTTTTTTAATTGTCCATGATTCTCAATTCACATCGAAGAAAATAAAAGCTAAGCATGAATTGATAATTATGGGTGGTATAAGAGCCAGTAGAGAAATGAAGTTTATTTTTTGTTTCAAAAGATATTTTTTTATTTATTCACCTCAAAAATATTAAAATACCAACCTTTGATATTTTAATCTCCATTATAGGTGTCTAATGAGAAATTTCATGTATCTAAGAATTAATAAATTCATAGAAAACACTCCGTAGTCCCATTTAAAATATGAAATTGTTTATAGTTTTAAAGATAATTTATTAATTAAATTTAAAATAGAGAAATTTCATATATTCATGGAATGTAAATTATAAAACTCATAAAAAACAATACTTCATTTCCGATTTAAACTTTTATATTTAAATTGAAAAATAAATAATAATAACAACAACAACAAAATAGTGTGAAATTTGAGCAATATTAAATAAAGTAATACTGTAGATAAAATAATAGGGTGAAAATAATAAAAAGAGATAAAATAATACTGTGAGATAAAATAAATAAAGCATGATGCCAAATGCCAAATAAATAAAGCAGAATGTCAAATGTCAAATAAATAACGTAGATGTCATGTCATATCAAACAAATAATACAGGATGCCAAATAAATAAAGGTCAAATGGCTTTGGAGGATGCAAAATAAATAAAGCATGCCAAATGAGTTTGTAAATAAGGGACATTTTTAAAAATAACAAAATAAGTTAAAATATTTACAAGCTAAGCAAAATTTTGGATTGTATCAATGATAGCCATCGATATTCTATCACTGTAGTAGTGGCTATCAGTGATTGAATTAAAAAATTTCGGTATAAGTTGTAAATATTTTGTAAAATTTGCTATTTTTAAAAATTCTCCAATAAATAAAGCACCATGCCAAATGGGTTTCCAGGATGCCGAATAAATAAAGCAGTATGCCAAATGGGTTTGCACGATTCCAAATAAATAAACCTGTTGGGATTTATGTCCTAAAACTCGTAGATTGTAAATATAATCCATTGACTGTTATTAATAAAGTGTTATTATTGT
>JBBPDI010000002.1:2075764-2095516 GCA_037974545.1 Cucumis variabilis
TATTGATATTCTAAAATTAAGATTAAGACAAAAAGAATAAATAATTTTTCTAGTATAAAAATAAACAAATAATTAGGTCCTTAAAAAGTGGGAGAATAAATTAATAATGAGTAGGGCATTAAAAAGAGGAAGAGAAATAAATCATTGAAGGGTAGTTTAGGAATAATAACAAATTGAACTTGGATAAGTGAAAATTTTGCCATATTTGCAAAATTCTAAAATAATGTACTATAATTGTTATATCATATTCTCAAAATACTATCCTATGTTATTTCCCTATCCTATGCAATTTTCCTAAGGTTTTCACGCACTTTTATAAGAGTCATAACGAAAATCAACACTACTCTCCCTATTTTTTTAAAAAAAAATTATTCAATTTTAGAAAATGTAAAAAATTTCATGCACTTTTACAAGTAAACACTATTCTCCCTATTATTTTTTTAAAATATTTATTTAATTTTTTAAAAAAGATAAATTTTTTCATATACCAAGGTAAACACTACTCTCCTTAAAGTATGTATGATTGAAGCCAAAAACCCAATTTCAAGGAAACTAAGATAAATAATAACTTAAATCAAACTTTCCTTAAAAAAATTAATAAGGTAGAAAATATTGTGATTGAACCCTTAAAAAAAGAATAAAGGAAATATATATGATTTCAAACTTTAGAAAAATGTAAAACTTTGTTTTAAAAAAAAATTGGAAAATTTGACTTTTAGATAAAATATGCCAAAAAGAAAATGTCATGGTGTTGGTATCATCTAGACTTCTAGAAAGGAAAAGACCTTCAAACTTATTCTAATGTTATTGTAAGAAATAACAAAAGAATTAATTTGAACGAGAATTTTTCATGTGCCTACACGAGAGTTGAAACCCCTCGAAGGATCACACTACTCTATCCTCAATTCTAGTCCTATAAGGTTATAGTCCAGGTAAAGGGCTTATGAGTGTGTAAAATGATGCATGGTAACATATTAAAAAAATGTACCAATAACAAAGTACAAATGCTCCATATAAATCAAATAAAAAACAAATAATTAAGTGAACCAACAAATTATAATAGAATCAGAATAAAAGATAAAAATGTAATTGCACGATTCTCTTACGCGTTTTTCAAATCCTTAGTCTAGTCGCCAAGTTGTCATAATGTGATTGCAACGTGGAACGGCCGACAACCTCATTTATTTAATTTTAATTAATAAATTAGTTTAGAGACACCACCAACCATATTAAGGTGTGACTAGTAATAAAAAAATATTGGTGTACGTAAATTTAGATTTAGGTTTAGGAGTCAGTTGTGTGTAAGAAAGATGTTGGCACCCTACAACACTCATAAAATGGTTACTCAATTTTATCTTTTAAACGAAATGAAGAAGGTTCACAATACAACGTTTTTTATTTGGTTTTTTTCAAAATGTATCATGGTTCTCAATTCACATCAAAGAAAAAAGCTAAGCATGAATTGATAATTATGGGTGGTATAGGAGTCATTAGAAAAATGGAACTTATTTTATGTTTCAAAAGATGATTTTTTTTATTCACCTAGAACATTAAAATATCAAACTTTGATATTTTATTCTCCATCATAGGTGTTTAATGAAAAATTTCATATATCTAAGAATTAATAAATTCATAGAAAACACTACTAAGTTCCATTTTAAAATATTAATTAATTTTCAAAATGAGAAATTTCATGTATTTATGGAATTTAAATCATAAAGTCCATAAATAAACATTACTCCTATCTCATCTCAAATTTTTATATTCATACAAAAATTGGCAAAAATACAAATGAACTTTTTCATACATATGGAAATTGACAAATGAGTAATAATAATAGCAAAACAGTGTGAAATATGAGAAATACAAATTGTGAACTAATATAGGTTGTGAAATATAATAATACATGTTTGTGAAATATAATACAGGTTGTGAAATATAATATAAGTTGTGAAATATAATACAGGTTATGAGATTAACATAGAGAGTGAAATAAATACAGAGTCAAATAAATACAGTGTGATGACCAATTAAGTCTAATCAATTAATATGTCAACTTTGTTGCCATTGGAAAAAGAAAAAGAAAATACCTTCGAAGACCTTGATATGGAGAAAAAGTTTATTCGCTGTCTACAACCCTCCCAATTGACAATGAATTAAGCAGATGAAAAGAGATTGTTTTTTACAGTAAAAAAGAAAAGTGTACCCTTTTCTTAAAACAAATCTCAACATACCTCTCTAAGAAAGAAAAAAAATCTAACGTACCTCCCCTCCAAAAAAAATCTCTTCTTTTACAGTAAAGAAAAGAAATCTAACGTTCTTCTTAAAAAGAAAATCTTTTACAGTAAAGAAAGAAAAATTCATTGTACCTTCACTAAAAGAAAAATATAATTTTTACAGTAAAACAAGGAAAATCTGTCATACCTTCACTAAAAGAAAAATCTCTCCATTTAGAATTCCTATTGGAACCCTTTTATACGGCAAGAAGTTGGTTGTTTTTTTAGAGTAGAGGAAGGCAGAGAGATCGTGTTCTAAGAGTGGAGAAGATGGGGAGAGTGGTGATGAGGGAAAGAGAGAGAGAAATCATGGTAGAAGATTGGGGGAGATGGAGGAAAGAGTTGAGGGAAAATAAGGATACCTTTTTTCTAAAATATTAAATTCAAATCTTGTTTTCAAAACCAATTTTCTTTTAAAAAAGAAAACAAAATAAATAATAAATAATAAATAATAAATAATAATAAAAATGGCACAAAATTCAGTATCTACAAACACATGTCACATGTTTTAACATAAATGACTCATAAGGCTTAGAGGAATCGTATTCAAAACATTATTTCGTTTAAAATTCACCCATAAGATACTTCCTTATTGTTTATCACCTCTTTTCAGTGTCACAACAAATCTAATTCATTCATAAATCATATGTCATTGGAAAGCATAAGGAAATCTACATAATCATGGTCTCAGTAGAAATTGATTTAAGGATCCAAACACGTTTTAAAAATCCTTTTTATTTGAAAACATTTGTAAGGTTAACAACTCACAGCAAAAGTTGGCTAGCTTCTTAGCCTAGCTTCCTCGGCCAAGAGTTCCATTGCCCTTCTCGAAATCTTTTTCGAAAATGAATTCGATCTTGGATACTTTTCCAACTCTTTCTTAAACAAACTCAGGGTAAAGGCAACTTCAAACCGGCTCGAATTCCTCTATTTAAAGTTCTTTCTAATGAATTTCTCCAAGACGAAATGATTATCCTTGTCGGTAGTGAGGAGTGGTCCAATCTCAAAATGCTACGCATCTCTGCCCAACTCTTATCATGAATTTAGATTAGGCGGGGGAGTCAAATAAATCGCCAAGCTACTGACATCAGGGTCACATCGTTGTTTCTTAGTGAAGTACCTCAAATTGCTTAGCTTTTCGTCTTATAACCCTCTTCGCGTAGGGACCCTCCATTGCATAATCTTTTCGCAAAACACCTTTTACTATCAGAAGTCTCTCTACACAGTATCTCTAGCACAAGACCTTCATCGCTTTAGGTGGTATATGATCAGGGCCTTACAATAAATCTCCAAAACATAAACTTTGCCTTCAATTTTACATTAGAATAACCAACTTAGTACGAATGTTTGGAATGAACAAAGATTCAAAAGAACATCTTGAGTTTACACATTTAGCCAGTATATAACATATATATGTAGTATATATATACTTATATAACATATAACATACTTATATCAAGTATTATGATATGTAAGCAGTTCTAATTAGGTATTGCTTATGTTTGTAATATATTCCCCCAATGATCTAATACTTGTATATATCTTAGAACATTGTCTTAAATGTTTGCAAATGTATTCAAATCAGCATATTAAATATATTGGTAATATTGACTACATAATCAACATCAATCACAGTATATATCATAAATCTGAATTTAAGTAGTTAGAGATACTAATAAATCAGAACTTAACCTAAGCTCCAACTTCAAACTCATTTTTAAACCACATAATTTTTTAATATGAAAGGTATTTCAACAATATATAAATTTTGATGAACTCAATATTCAATATATATACAAGTGTATCAATCATAAAACATGATGTTGCCACATGTCCAAGATGATGCAAAGTGACCGATAGGGGTGTTAAAAAATAGTTGAAAATCGACACGATTAATAAACCGAACTGTAACCAAATTAAAATTGAATGCATGTGATTCGATTTAATTTATGTTTAGTTGAAATCAATTCTTATGTGATTCAGTTTGGTTCAGTTTAACACATTAAATCGCTTCTAAAAGTGAACTGAACTGCTTTATAAATATATAAGTATAACTTAATTAAGGTCAAAGGCAATCTGCAACGCCAATGACACGAAAAAAATGCAACGCTTCACTCAGATGACGAAACACTCTCCCTCTGGAAACAACGCTCTGGCAACAACCAAATCATACAACATAAAAATTAAAAAAAAATCAAACCCTCGACTTAGTCTAGACGGCAACAACCAACCAGACGACATAAAAAAATTCAGACCAAATGGCAACGACTAAATCAGACAATAACATTTATTTTCTTTCTAAAAGTTGGAAAAATCATGTTTCTAATTCTGATATTAATTTAAAATTTTGTATATTGTAGGCACTAGGCAGAATGTCGACAAACTTAACCAACAACGATGGTAACACAAAAACGGACAGTAGGAGCAAGGGCAACAACTATTCTAGTGTGAACAAAAATGATGATTTGCGTTGTTGAGGTTATCATGCCACCACCAGAACTCCAACCATTTTGAAAGAAGAGAAAAAATACGTATATAGTATGGGATCATTTTATTAAATGCTCTATATATAGTGATGATGATCTACATGCTAAATGCAATTATTGTGATGTGATGTATACATGTCATCCAAGAAGGAATTGAAATTCAACTATGAGAATGCATCTTGAACATTACTGTAAAAGAAAAAATTGTATTAGTTGAAAGGTAATAAAGTAGATATGACTCAAACAAAGTTTGTATTTAAGAATAAAGACAATGATGTGAACGGTAAAAAAAATTAATTATAAGATATTTACCATTAAGAATGCTTGAAGATAAATTTCCAAGATGATCGTAATTTGATGAGTTGTCCTTCAGAACATAAGTGAAGAGGTTTGTGGAAGAAACTTTGATGTTAGTAGAACCAAGATTTGTTATTCCTTCTCTAACTACAATTACTAAAGATATTGTAGGAATATATGATAACTTGGAAGAACAATTGAGAGATTTTTCTGAATGAAGGGTATAGAGTCTCACTTATGACTGATATTTGGATATCAATTCAAAATGTTTTAACTACATGGTTTTAACTGCACACTTTGTTGATAGAAATTGAAAGCTTTATAAGAGAATAATTAATTTCTTTTTAGATTGGAAAAATCATAAATGGGAAACAATAGGAAAAGAGGTGGAAAAATGTTTGAAACATTAGAGTGTTTAGAGGATTTTGACTTTAACCATTGATAATGCTTTATCAAATGATACAACTATTCCTTTATCTAAAGAAACGTTTCAAACATGCGTTTGTGTTGGATGAGGATTTCGTGTATGTTATGTGTTGCGAACGTATATTGAATTTAATTATGTGTGATGGTTTGAAAGATGTGAATGATACATTGATTTGAATTCAAAATGCCATTAGGTTTGTTAGATCTTCTCCTGTTAGACTTGCTAAATTTAAGAAGTGCATTGAAGAGGTGAACATATCTTGTAAGAGTATGTTTGTTGTGCCTTGATGTTCAAATTAAACAAAATGAAATTCTAAATATGTGATGCTTGATGCTGCTGAAAAGTTTGAAAAGGCATGTGAGAGGTTAGAAAATCATGATACAGTCTACATGAATGACGAGAGTAAACCAACTTCTAGAGATTGAAAAATTGTAAGATTATTTAGCAAATTTTTATCTGTTTTCTATCAAGTAACTATTAGGCTTTCAAGGTCTCTTTATGTTACTTCCAACACTGTCTTCCATAAGATTAGTATTGTTCAGAATTCCATAAAAAATATGCAAATGTAGGTGGTCCTAATAATTAGTTATTGCATGATGTGACTTTGAAAATACAAAAGAAGTACGATAAGAATTAGAGGAGATCCTAAAAAAACATTTGTTTTTGTATGTTGCTTTTGTTTTGGATTCACGTTACAAGATGAAATCTCTCATGTATTCTTTGACTCAACTATTTGACATGGATACTATAAAAATAGTGGAGAATAAGATGGAGTCTGTTTTAAGAAGATTGTTTAGTGAATATTTTTTGAACTATCATAACCATGGTTCGTCTTCAAGCCTGATTGCATCATCTCAACTTTAGGTTTTTAAGGATTGTGCAAATTTCAGTTAACCTTCAGTTTGTAGTAGTAGTAGTAGTAGTAGTAGCTCTTTCACTACATCTAAAACTACTTCTTCCATTACATCTAGAACTACTTCTCTGCTTCAGATATTTTTCGTATTCATTTTGAAGATATGGATGAGGAGGATGTCCTAAGTGTGGATACAGAAGTTGATATTTACTTATTAGAGCATTGTATTACAAATGAGGAGAACTTCGACCTTGGAGTGGTGGAAAGAAAATTCTTCAAGATATAAGGTTCTTAGTCAAATTTCACGAGATATTTTAGCAATTTTAGAATCTAAAGTTACTTCTAAGTCTGCATTTAGTACCATAGTTGCGACACTCGTATGTGCACAAAGTTAGCTATGTTTAAAAGAAATTAATATTAAATCTGTTGATCTTAAAAAAATACTTTGAGGATATTGCAACAGTTAAAGAAGGTGTTGGGTTTTTATGTCCTAAAACTCATAGATAGTAAATATAATTCATTAGTTGTTATTAATAAAGTGTTATTATCGTAATTTCAATAAGTGTTATTGATTTTATTATTAGTTTTATCTTAATAACCTAAATCAAATAAACTACACCCTAAGTTTTTTTAACAATATGTAGAGACATACAAGGATCAATGTTCGAAATCAACTTAAAGGGTTTCTAGTATAGAGATAAGGTGGATACCATATCTCGCTAACATTATGGATATGGATCACTTTGTATTTAATACAAAGACAATGATCTAACGCGTTCGTGTAGGTGACATGCAAGTGAAGGTATCCAATGCTATGACCATGAAACAGTAAACACTAGATGTAACTCCGTTAACTAGTTAGATTTCTATTTCATTAGGATGATCTGGGTAACCTAGTCTTAATCCTGAATGTATTATAAACTTCTATTTGCGAGGGATTATCCTTTAATTTGTACAAGTGAGACTAGTCAGATTGCTGACTTAATATGCGTATCATTTTGAGGACATGATCGAGAGGGAAGCTGAAAACATAATCACACAAGAGGAAATTCGGTCATTTTTGACTTTAGGACAAGTAGATAAGTGTTCTCTTAAATTGTATCTTCGGGACTTGAACAAAGAGTTCTACCCTTTCTATGGAACAAGAGGGGTTTCTGTTTATTGGTTAGACCATAAATAGGTTGTTCATTAAAGGAATCCTAGTATTTAAGGACTAGAAGTAACCCAAAGGTAAAATGGTAATATGACCCAACTAGTTTTACAAATACTTGTAAACGACTAATTAACTATTATTGGTCTATATCCGTGGACACAGAAATATATCTACAATGAGAAGAGTTCAGGTTTGAGTCTTAGTGGAGTGTACACACAGTTAACGAATATTGATTAATGAGTTTAGCCAATTAACCTCATATCGTTGTAACTTCTGATCTGTAGGTCCATTGGGTCCCCTTCCTAGTTTATAAAGGGTAATGTGATTTATTTATATTCATTTTAATTTGAGATGTTCAAATTTACTTTGGAACTAATATAATGTACCCATACATTATACTATAAAATTTATATTTTAATTAAACATTGTTATATGAATTTAACTTTGGATATGATTCAAAATTAATTTATGAGAGATAAAATATTTGAATGAATTAAAATATTAATTTAATGTGAATTAAATTCATATTAAAACTATAAGTTAATATGTATATGATACACAATAAAACTATAGGATATGAGAAAATTTATATTTGAATATGATTGAAATTTAGTTTAATTAATTAATTTTTATATATTAATATTAATTTAATATTAAGTTATTAAATTAGTAGGGAACATGGGTGGTTTTCCCACGTTTCCATTTTTTCTCTCAACTTTACTCTTCTTCCATTTGAGGCAGTAGCGTTCTAGAAGAACTCGCGATATTGTAATTCTCTCATTAAGAGAATTTCTCTTAGAAAAGTTTCCTTCCAATTTTTGGTTTCCACAAGCTAATCTATAGCTCGGAGAATAGAAAGGTTTTCAAGTGGTGGTGGTGCCCTAATTTGGTGATTTGTATATACAGAGTCGTCAACGAGAGTAAGTGCCTCTTTTTCCTCCTTTATGTAATTCTCTGTATTTGTTAAGCACTTAGCCATAGAAATTTGTGTCTATAATTTGCCAATGTATTGGTATTCTGAAATTTCAATTAACTCATTGAGTTTAAGATCTCTATTTAAATGTTCCGTTGTAGGGATTTCATTCCTTCAATTGGTATCAGAGTCATCTCAATTTTTAATTGAAAATTTTAAAAATTTGCATTGGTTTGGTGGAATCTGCATGGTGAATGTGGGTAATTTTGCAATTTAATATTTTTGTAATTTTGGCCATAGATTTACTATTTTTATAGGATCAAAATGTAAAGGCCCTTGCGTTTTTGGACTTTTTAGTTTGTAAGTCTTATAATTTAGAGTCCAAAATAGAATTCAAGATGTTTTTTTATGAAAAGCGGTACTAATTTCGTCTAAATCGAACCACCGGATGGCCTTCCATTGGTGATTTTGTAGCACTGCAAAGAAACCAAGCTAGGAAAAAGCATCAGAAGGAGCAACTTACAACTTGTATACCGCCCAGTTGATGGCTCGAATGCGGCTTGGACTCGGCTCACGTAGTTGGCTTCGTTCCTCTCGCAGTCAGATTGGTTCATGGCCGGCTCCAATTTGAGGTCGGTTCAGCTTTTTGGCGCAATTCGGCTCCAATTCAGCATCTGGCATTATTTTCGCAGTTTAGCTTAGTTTTGGGTCGGTTCTTCCATTTTGGACCGGTTCAAGGTTTTTTAAACAGGTTTTGGAGCTTTGGAAACAATTTTAGGATAATTTTAAAGTTTAATTATTGTATTTTTTGCTTTATTTTATCCTAAGAGCCAATTTTACAGGTTCAATTGTTATTTAAATGCTTTATGGATGTCATTTAATAAATCTCATCTTAGGTTAAGCATGTTCATGCATTTTTATATATTATAAGTGTTATAATTAATGTAGGGGCATTTTTAAAATTAGCAAAATAAATTAAAATATTTACAAGCTATAACAAAATTTTGGATTCTATCACTGATAGTCTTCTGTCACTATGGTATATCAATGACTATCAGTGATAGAATTTGCTATAAGTTGTAAATATTTTGTAAAATTTGCTATTTTTGAAAATTCCCCTATAATGTATGGTATTAATGCATGATTATGAATTTCATGAGTTATTTAAATTATGTTGATATTTTAACTATATGAAATTGGATAAGAGTGATGTATGATATTACTTAGTTAAATATAATTTGTTAGAATTAAATTAATGTCTTGTGTATCTTGGTTGATCTTCATGAAATGTTTTTAATATAAGTGTTATATTAATTAAGATGAAAATCAATTTGCATTGAGCATATTACATCCATAGTTTAATATACTTGTTATATTAATGTAATGTTTTGCATGTAACATGATTTTATTTAATTATAATTTGATTTTAATTAATTAAACTATAGAATGCATGTTTATAGGGGCTAATTAACAAATTTTATAATAGTTATAAAATTTGATAATTAGAAGGAATATTTTTAAAAATAAGCAAAATAAATTAAAATATTTACAAGCTATAGCAAAATTTTTGGATTTTATCAATGATAGAAATTGATAAACTTCTATCACTGGCTATCAGTTTCTATCAAATGTTTGTTATTGATAGAATCTAAAATTTTTCTATTGCTTGTAAATATTTTAACAAATTTGCTATTTTTACAATTCTCCTAATTAGAAATCGTCAACCTATAATAAAGAGTTGCATGCAAACATAGGATCTCCTAGTAGGTCAACAAAGGATCATTCCACAAAACTTCCTACCATTTACTCTACCACAATACAGACTTCAATAAACATAAATTATAAATAAATGAGTTAAGAAATGACCCACCGACATTTTTAAAGATCCAATAAGTTTACCTTCAACTCAAGCCCTAAAGTTGTCAAATGCTCAACATTGAAGTTACAAATTTGGCTTGATAGTCCAAATAGATCTAAACATTTTCTTTCGCCAAAGCCCCAGCATTGAAGTTACAAATTTGGCTTGATAGTTCAAATAGATTTAAAAAATTCAATCACGAAAAGCTAGTGGGTAAATACCAAACTCAGGACATGAAGTTTCTGATAATTGACATTAGAATTGGACAGGTAAGCTAATAATAATAACAAACCATTATTTAGACCGCATGAGTTGCAGTCAAATCCTTTCGCTAGCAATTTGTGCAATTAAAGAAAATCGGTTGGATTCCAAAAGTATCTTTCCAGCTCCACAGTCAAATATGCTTAGAAAACAAATTGTATAAAACAGAGCCACAATCCACATCCTAAAAAACACTGTTTTTTCTCTATCAGGCATTTTCACAAACACCTTCCGTACGCAAATTTCTTCCCACTAAATTACTCTTGTTACATTTATGTAATACTCCTACTTAAAAGTATTTTTAAGGAAATATAAAATAAAACATAAAATGTTTTAATTCTTTCTTTTTCTTCTCTCAGAAAGTGAATGAAGCAAAAAAAAACACCAAAATTTCAATCATAAAAAATCTAGCAAAAATTTTATGATCGTCTCAATATTGTTAGATAAATACACAATTTTTAAAAGAACTTGTAAACAAAAATCCAAATAAAATGAAAAAAGCTACAAATAAGAAAGAATCTTGAGTATATTAAAGTAAGAACTAACCTTTATACAGCAAAGAAGTCGAATGTCAATTGGTGTTTCCATCAACAAACAATAATATTTTGAAGATTACATATTAACATTAAAATTCACAGATTTGTTTATACACAGGTGTAGGAAACCAAAATTTCATGTTTGTATGTATACAAGCAGACAAAAAACATTCTTAGGACCGGCAAAAGATTTCTTATTAAAAATGAAGAAAAACCTAACCTGGTGAAATGTCGCCGATTACTAATGAACGACGTTTGGAGATTGTTGATGTTTGGAGATGAGCGATGTTGTACCACGGTGGGCGACGATTTTCGATAAATGATGTTTGGAGATGGTCGACGGTGTTCGGATACGGGACGTTGTGGTTGCACTAAGGATGGATGTCGGAATCTCGAGCCAAGGGTGAGGGTTTGAGTGAGGGTTTAAGAATTACGGGAAATTGTGATTTAATAAATTTCATTTAAAAGGAATTTCATTTAATAAATAAATAAATTATTTTATGTATCTTTTGTGACAACAAATAACTGTCGCAGAAAATAGAATCCAAAAAATTGCCTTTTCTCGCCAAAAACACGGATTTGGACCTCTTGTGACAGTTTTTTTTCCTTCTTTCAATTTGGGATGTATACAACTGCTATAATAGATGCTTTTTCTTGTTGTGTCTAATCCTTAAATACCAATGCTCTTCTAATAGACAACATGTTTATGGTCCAACCAATAAATAGAAACCCTTATCATGACATAGAGAGCGTATGACCCTTTGTTCAAGTCCTGGAGACACCATTTAAGAGAAAACTCATTTATTTACTATAAAGTTGAGAATAAGCGAATCCCATCTTGTGTGATTATGTTCCAAGCTCTTCACTCAGGCTTGTCCCCAAAATGATAAGTATATTAAGTTGGTAATTTGAACACTCTCACTTGTACAAGTCAAAGAATAATCTCTCACGAACAAGAGTTCATAATACATCCAAAATTAAGAATAAGCTACCTAAGTCATCCTAATGAAATAGAAATCTAACTAGCTAACAAAGTTACATCTAGTGATGACTATTTCATGGTCCGATCTTATGCAAACGCATTACATAGAACACCCTCACTCACATTTCACTTACATGAACGCATTGTATCATTGTGTTTGTATCAATTATTCATATATTGAGTTGTATCCATAGTGTTACCAGGATAAGGTACCTAACCTTATCCCTATACTATAGACATTTTGAGTTGTATCTCGAACACTGATCCTTGTATGTCTCTACATACTGTTCTAGACTCATCAAACAATTTAGGATATTTTTTTATTGAATTTAGGTCATTAAGAAAAAAAACTAGTTATATAATCACCAATAACATTTTTATCGAATAATAACGGTCAATAGATTATATTTACCATCTACAAGTTTTAGAACATAAAACTCAACACTTTACTTCCAACATTTATTATTCAACATTCCCTGCAATCGAGCAACATAATTCTTACTTATCTCAAAGGCTTATTAGAGTGAAAGTTCTCCCAACAAACCAACACGAGTCCTTTCAACATATTTTGTCCTCACTCACATGCGTCTTGGGAAAATTTTCAAGAGGTCACCCAACATAGAATTGCTCCAAACTAAGCATGCTTAACTTTGAAGTTCCTATGATCGAGCCATCGAAAAGGAAGGTGCACATTGTTGGTATAGGTAGAAACTTTTTAGTTATTTTAAGTCTTTCTTAACTTTACTTTTATGTCCACAGGATCCCTCTTATTCAGATGTGGTATCGATTCATTCATGTCCCCCTCATAAACTTAGAGTACAATTCTATCATGATAAGTAGGAATTTCCACCTTGCCTTAGATACGCTGAGTGGAAAACCACGGTGATGGAAGAGATGAGAGCCCTAAAAAAGAATAAGACCTAGGATCTCTTCACTCTCTATAAGAAGCAAGTACAAAGCAAATGGTATTTTTGATAGACATAAGGCCAAGTTAGTTTCAAAAGTTTACTCAGAGTTATGAGGTTGACTACTCTGAGACTTTTTTTCGTTTTTGCAAAACTAAACATTGTAGGGTTTTATTGTTTATGAATAAGGATTGACCACCATATCAACTTAATGTTAAAAACAGGTTCTTGAATTTAGGCTTAAAATAGGAAGTGTACATGAGTCTTCCTTCGAGGTTTAAAGCTTGGTTTGACATTCAGGTTTGCAAGTTTCAAAAGTCCTTGTATGAGTTGAAATAGTCACCAAAGAGTTTGGTTAACCAAACATTTAACAGATTTACCACTTTCGTCAAGTCTCAAGGATACAGTCAGGGGCACTCTGATCACACTTTATTCACAAAAGTCTCCAAGACTTGAAAAATTCCAGTCTTAATACTTTATGTCGATGACATTGTGCTATCTAGGAATCACATGGTTGAGATCATCTCGTTGAAGAAGAAGATGGAGAATGAATTTGAAATTAAAGACTTGGGGTTTCTAGGATGAAATGGAGTACACCCTTGATTTACTAGCTAAAAAAGATACGATGGGATGTCATCCTACTGATACACCCATTGAGTTCAATGCCGACTCAAAATTTCAGGTGAAGAGTTTCTATTGATAAAGGAACTTTATATTGATTTTGAGTGGACAGTTCTATTATTGATAGAAATCCACTGTGGTTTTTCTCCTTGTAATATGTAGAGTTATGTATAAGATGGTCATTTTTTAGTACAAATTACCGTGAAGGATTTAAACCTTAGACTTCTAATTCTCATGTACATACAGGTGCCAGTTGAGTTGAGCTATTAATAGCATATATACACCATATTAAGTTATCTATTTCACGTATTTTTTAATATATGCACACACATATATATTTAGTTATTTTGCAAATATATACACAATATTATATAATAACAATGCTAACATATGATAAATTGGAGCATGAAATAAGAAAGTTAATGTCCTCAAATTATTCGAAGTAAACTCGTACATATTTGAAATTTAAAAAATGAAGAAATAAACTTGGTATATATATTTGGTATGTGGTGAAGTCAAAGTGTGAACTAATAATAACGGTCTAGTGTCAAACTTGAAAGTATAAATTAGAGCCGTGAAGATTATTGAAGGTGACCCGCTACTTAGTATTCATGCTAAGAGTTGAAGGTGGAATCAGCATATATTATCAAAAAAATACATTGATAAATAAAGTATGCACAAAGTCCAATAAAACATAAAAATAAATTACTCATTTGTCTCAATTGAAAAAAAAATGGTCGAACACAAGGACGAAGAGAGATGTTTAGAACATCAAACAAAAAATAGAGAAAGACAACTAAAGAAGATAAAAAAATTAACATAATAAATGAAAAATGAAAAAAAAATTTAAAAAGTACACACATGATCAATAGCTAAAAAATATCCCATACTAGTTACCATAATCTTTACAAAAGAATAAAAAATTCAAAATATTCGTTACAAATGAAATGTTATAATTAATGCACAATATCGAAAATAATAATAAAAAATCAGATTATATATTAAGATTGAAAATGTACATGTAACAATCCAAACTATCAAGTTAATTTTAATTTTTGTTATTTTGGATTTTGGGTGTTATGTGTGAAATTGTTTGATTTTGGAATGTTAGGTGATGAATTTTGAAATTTGGAATTGAATTATTAAACTTTCAAATCTTGGTTTGGTGCTGGTGAATTTAAATGTGTAAAGTTAGAAGTGTTATGAGTAAGCATTGTTATGTGTTTATATAAAGTATGAAAGTATGAGGATAATTATATCATGATATAATATTAATTATTAAGAGAAATATATTATGTTTTTATTGGGAAGAAAGAGAAAGAAAATTAAAGATGATGGAATGGGTGATTAATGAAGAGAGAGAAGACATTAATTGGAATAGGAAAAGGAAAGAAAAGGAATAAGATGAGTATTTTGGGAAAAGTAAATAACAATAATAATGGTATTATTATTATTATTATATTTATTTAAAGCCACTCGTGATGCGTTCCAAACAACATTATTCATCTTCCTCCCTTCAACCCGAGCCGATCTCCTCTCCTCAAGCCGTGCACCCGAGTCGATCCCTGTTGTGAGCCACGGTTAGTGAGTTGTTGTTTGGGTTATATTGATTGGGTTTGACACCCCATTAATCACTGTTTGTCCCAAATACACTAAGTTATGGATCTAAGTTGATGTATGTTGCTTGAAGGTTCAAGCTTAATTGAGGAACGAAAGCTGTGAATTTTTCTAATTAAGGTGGTGTGGGATTCAACCTTAACTTTGGGGTAAGTTTGGATAAGCTTGGTTGCTAATTAAACATTGATGGTTAGCAAAATTATTGATTGTAATTTTTGTTCATGGTTAGATTGAGTAGTGGGAGAACTTGACCGACCAGTGAATTGTCGTATTTTTAGCAAGACTCCAGGTAAGAGATTTCCCCATATGTTAACCATTTTGAAGCTGATTGCACAATTTGTACTGTTTTAGTGGTGTAACTAAGAACGATATAACATGACTGATTGAGATGCAATATCGTTGTTACAGAATATGTTTAAATTTGTTAGTTGTGTGTTATGTCTGACTGAGCAAAATGTGATGTTATGTTGAGCATGCATAGGCTATAGTGTTCTGTTATGCCTCCTGTTAGAGTCCGTACCAAATGGGTGTCCCTTAGGGTCACCACTTATGTATGCTTGTTCTAGTTTGAGATGTGATTCAACGGGATCACGTATAACCCGACTCTCCTTCAGGGTGGTTCCTTCGGGACCACCGAGAGCCCAGATGTGTCTCGATGGGAACACTGGATAGTGTGCATTCGGGAGCACAATAGAATGTGGTATTGTATTACAGGACTCTAACGAGGGGGTAACAGACATATAGTGAGACTATTAGTGGGTTCTTACAGAGTAAAAAGTTATACTCACTCTCTTAAATGTTTTACTTTCCAGGAAAGGGTAGAGGCAAGGGCAAACTGGCGAATGATCAGAAGTGACCGTGGTTCGCCATAGGGAACAGTCTCAGTTCTTTTCCGCATTTATATTTCAGTAGTTTTGTTTCAAAACTTAGGTTTAATTATTTTAAGTACTTTTCTCTATTTTAAGGGTCCAAACTAGTATTTTGATTTGTCATATGACATTTGAATTCATTATTTCATTTTCCCTTTGTTGATATTTTATTATTATTTTAGCTAATTGCTGAAAGATGTTTAACTAAGTTTTAATATTTACTACTTTTTAAAAAGAAAAAAAATATTGTTTAAAGGGTAATGTCTCCAGGTAGTGGGAAAGTTGGGGCGTTACAACCTATATGACTCACGGAACCTATAAAATAATCACATTGAAATATAAAAATCTCAAATTAATCGGGATTAGATAACACATTTTCGCTGCTATCAAATACTTAAACTAATTTTTTATTCTACATTATTACTATAAATTAAATAAAAAACAAATCATTAATACACTAACAAAGATTTATTTTTCCATGAATTTTAAGTCCACCAAAGCGAACATAATTTTATAATTTTTATAGACGTATTAGTATATGTTAAAGAAAAAAAAATGGGGTGGGGGGTGGGGGGGAATTTTAAATGACACAAATTCGTCTAATTGGATAGGTCCATGGTCTATTTGGATTCTCAATCATTTATGATATATATAATTTCAAATGGGAGAAGGGTTTCGTGGACATTACCTCTTATATATGAAAGTTTCCATGAAATTTCCCTCTCAAACAGAAATTCCATAATAATTCCCACATATTTCAAATGCTAGAATATATGTCATTTCAACCTAGAATCCTCTATTAGTTTTTTTTTTTTTTCATTTTAAAATCAATTCAAAATTACTTAAATTATTCTTCCTCCAAAAGTCCACGCAATATAGGTAATTTTTTTTTTTTGAAAAATAATCCTTGTTTAATTCTTTTTAAATGCATTTAGGAAAAAAAGAAAATGACAACAATACCTTTAAAACAAAATCTTCATGTTGGATGGTCTAATTAATTCACTTATAAAGCCTTAAAAATTTAATTACTTAAAACAGTTATGAGTTTGAGATAGTAAGTGATACAACTATATGAATTAAAGATTGAATTATATATATATATATTGATATTTACCCTTTTTATTAGTCAATTTTGATTGTTTTGTCAAATTTATTTTCTATTTAAAATAATAGTAAATTAAATAAAATTTAAATTTATTTTAATTTGAAATTTAAAGTGAAATATTCATTTGATTATTGTTCCAATAGTTAAACAGCGAAATGAATTTTCTCTAAGTAAAAACAAAGAAATGAATATTTTGTTCATTTTTCGTAATTTGTCTAAACAAATGCTAAAACATTTAAATATACAGACGTATTGAAATTATTGCTTCCTTTTGATAATACTAATCAATAAACAATAAAAAAAAAATTAACTTGAAATTAATATTGCATATGAAAAAGTGATATAAATTTATATTCTCTACATGCTAACAAATGAAATAGTATAGTTAAATTGATAAAACAATAGAATATTCAGGAATATTTTTTTAATAAAAATATTAATTGAATGTTGACCAAATGTTTTATAAATTTAAATTATGCCAAATTTAATAACCCTAACAATTGATGAGGACATTTATTTGTATAATACATAATCATGATATTTTCTCATGCATAAATGGTGCAAAATAAGTATATGAAACCAACATTTTTCAAATATAAAAAAAATAAATAAAAATATTTATAAAATATAACCGATTCTATTAGTGATAGATATTGATGAACTTCTTTTTTTAGTGTCTACTAGTGTTTATATACAAATATTTAGGATCTTTTTATAAATTTTAGTAGAATTTATATACTAAAATTTTGCTATTTTTTAATTATTTTGTTATTTACTATCATATATAACAAAATGTTACCTCTAAACATTTTTTACAACTTATTTATGCATTTATGCTTCTGTGATGTTCATTTTTCCTTTTATCAATACATCACCTGCAAAGGAAACAAACATTTTGTATAGATTATTTAATCAAAACAAATATATTAATCCAAAATGACAACCTAGCCACATCAAATTACTTAATATATCGAACTTTAAAAATTTATCAACATGAATACATACGTTTTCTTTTAAGTCGAAAATTCAAATTCTTATAGTTTTTTTTTTCTTTTTTAATAAAAGTATTCATTTTAAACCAAAAGTTTGATTTCTCGTAAATATTTTGACTTTTTCTTTAACCAATAAAGGTTAATTTGTAGTCGTTGACATATCAATTGTCTGCCCCGAGCAATATTCACCATTTTGATCTTAAAATCCATTCTCTCTGTATTATGGCCTCTTCATACCCTTTAATTTTGTATCTTTAATACATTTTAATGTTTTTTTTTTTTTTTTTGGTAAGAGACAATGTTTGTCATCGTTTGTTTATTGAAAAAACAAAGGTGATAAATGAAAAAAAAATATTTTTTCTTTTACCAGTACATGCACACAATAAAATATCAATTCCTCATATATACATAACTCGGATTTCATCAAACAGAAAAATTAACTAATTCACTTGAATTCATAATAAGGAAACCGTGACTAATTGTTGAGCAATAACTTATCAGGAAGGTACATTAAACAATATATATACACACCTGCGAAATATAAAGATTGAGAATTAATTCTCTATTTGAAGGGTCATATAATTATTTTCCTAAGAGACGGTAACAAAGGGTATGCTTGTTAAGTATATAAATAAATAAGGGATTTAAAAATAAAAAAAAATCCAACGATAAAAATTTATTATACTTATTTTTCTATGAAGCATAATAATTTTGTTCATTTTACTATTTTTTTACAATTTCTCAATAGAAAGAACTTAAAACAAATGAATTCTGCCTGGAACAAAATTATATTGCAAAGTATAAAGCTTATATTTACCCAAACCATGGAATTGTTTGCTTATAAGAGAAATGTGAGAGGAGACTATTTCTTCACTCCCATAAACACAAAAGGAATTATGATATATTTTGTAATCCATTCTTAAATGATTGATTTGAAAAGGAGTATTTGGACAAATATATTTTCTCTTCAATCCGACTGGATGCTTAATCATTCAAAAACCAATCAAAGAACAATAGAAAAGAAAAACTATGCCATCAGGAAATAAGGGAAAAATTAAATAATTAAACAAAATTATAATTTCAAAGTTCTCAAGACAACCTTGAGATCTTCCATTCCTAACGGAAACTACTCCAATAAATCCCAAAACTCACAAACTGATCTTAAATACTTTAGTTGAGTTAAAAATAATTCTCCTAATAATAAAAAATTAAAATGTTAGGTGATATAATATATTAAAATTTATCGTTATCTATTCGTTCAGGTTTTTGAGTTAATTGATGGTTTAAGATAATTTCATACTAAAGGGTCGTCTAAAATATCTTGAGTTCAAGTCCATATAGTGATCCATTAAAAGTGAATAGGTGTCAAACCTTACCCGTAAGAGGAAAATGCCGAAAAGACCAAAATCGTGTGGTGTCATCAAATTAGAGTGGCTCAAAGGTCAGAAATTTAAAATCCTTTCTAAGGATTTTAAATACAATTTTCATTTAAATAAAATATTATACAATTTTTATAACAGGAACAATAATATTCTATGTGCAAAGAATATTTAAAATAATATTACGTTCACATAATTTTAAAAACTTAATATGTAAATATT
>JBBPDI010000002.1:2095616-2121808 GCA_037974545.1 Cucumis variabilis
GCGTAAGGGAGAAGAAAGCTTTTTCTTGTCTCGCGTCAAAGGCCGCCTTAACGTTCAACCAATAGCTGGATTTTTTTTTTTTTTGTTGTTCTAATAACGAATCAATACAGGAATTAAAGATTAAATAACATAAATCATGAATTACATTCTAATAGGATTAATTAGAATATTATAGTAGTTTTAAAAAGAAGTATTTTTAAAAATAGTAAAATAAATTAAAATATTTATAAGCTATAGCAAAATTTTGGATTCTATTAATAATAGTCTTCTATCACTATAACATATTTATGACTATCACTAATAGAATTTCCTGTCACTAATAGAATTTGTTACGTTGTAAATATTTTATAAAATTTGCTATTTTTGAATTTTTTTTTAAAAAAAGAAAATGAGCTTTTGAAATGGAAGTTAAGTTTAGGATTTTCTTCAAAAATATAATAAACCATAAAATATTTAGACTATCCTACAGATTCATAATGAAAAATACCAAAATTACATCAGTCAACACGTGATTAATCGATCACACACACACGTGAGTAATCTTCTTTTAAACGATTGTGTACTACAGTTTAAACAAATGATCTACGACCATTTAGATCACGATACACGATCGTGGAATTGCTGACAAGAATTTTCTCAAATTTTGTAATTCATTTTTAACGATGAAAAAAATATTTCAAATTTAAATAATCGTGTTGACCACGAAAAATAATTGTGTTGACCATGAAAAACGATCGTGTTGACCATAGTGAACGATCGTGTTAACCATGCTAAACGATCATGTTGACTATGGTAAGCGATCATTTAGATTATGATACACGATCGTGTAATTGTTTTTTAACGATAGAAAAAAGACTTCAAATTTAAACGATCGTGTTGAACATGGTAAACGATCGTGTTAATCATTTAAAACGATATTTAAACGATGTTGAATTCTTGAATATAAATAAGAAAGATGAAAAAGACTATTGAAACAATCGTGAAATAGCTTCAAAGAATCTTATCGAAAATGATGAAAATGAATTAGGAGATTTAAATAGAAAAATAAATCGTTAAAAAATATATGAAAAACATCTAGAAGAGAAGATGAATAAATCACAAAGAACAAAAAGAAAAAGAAGTGACATATCATCCGTAATATTCAAGGGCAAATCTGAAATTTATAAAAACACAATAATGGCTTTATGGGCTTTTATTTTTTTTTACACAAACCATAAATATTTTTAGATTTTATTACATTTATGTAAGTTAACCTTACATTTACCACTTTTATTCTTTTTATTTAATAGCAGTAGTATTTTGTGATTTTCCTATCCCTCGTAGGTTCAAGACCAACGCCTAGCAATTTCCTTTTTCCTTTTTAAATGCCCAATCTTATATAATGTGAGATTTTTATTTAATTATATACTAATTTTATTATAGTGCAGTACGATAGATAGTTAAATTATATAATAAAAAGTTATAATTAATATATCAAGCATTAACAACCCCAAACAAGAAACTATGACATCATGCGAGGAAAGCTCACTAGAAGACAAGGATGATACTTGAAGTGATGTGACTTTACAGGACAAATGTTAGCGCTGACACACTCAAAGGAATAGAAGTTTTTCATCGAAGAGTAGCCTATACAGGGACTTCATCCTCACTAAAGCCAAGGGGAGCTCAAATAAGCCAAAGAAGGCCTGAATAAGCCAATTAGAAAGCAGAGAGTTCAAGCAAGAGAAGAGTTAATCCCTTCCTGTTTTTCCCCTAACTTCTAGTGATTTTCCATTCTTCTTTCTTTCCATCTTTACATGTTACTATAATATATGAAATGTTCATATTGTACATTGGCCAAAGGCCTATATATTTTATACATATTGCATATTTAACCCTTGTCAATCTATCATTTCTTAACTTCTCACCTGTCAATGTGTTATCAGTACTTAGAGTTATGATAGATTTTTTATAAGAGGTCTAGCTTATAAACTTTGACGCATTAGTTGAGGTATATTCACCACGTGACCAGTGCCAATCACCAACTACCTGAGAGGGTAAGTAACAAGGATAGGGCTAATACTCGTAAGGAGGAGTTTGGCAACAAACTTCACCTTATATAGCAAGGTAACTTCCAACATTTGTATTCCGAAAGGTGTTCAGTGCGAACAATAGGCACCGAGAGGTTGTCTTCCTTAAATAAGAAGTCCTATAAGTATTATAACTCAAGTCATCTAGGTATAGTTTGCTTAATCAAATATAGTCATTTGTATCTCGAAAGGTAAGCAAGTGTGGCATCTAAACACTTCGAGAGACGGTCGCCTTAATCATGTGTTGATTATGCAATATATCGCATCAAAACTCTCGCACTACTTAATCACCTAATAACACATAGACCTTCATTCACCTTTTTTTCGAGTTAGTTCGTTCAATCTCCACTGTACCCTAATTTATTCTCTACGTTGAGTCTCTAACTGTAGGTTCGTAGTTAAAGTTAGCGTTATATTCTTTCCACTTAATTGTCATAACTCCTAAATGATAAATGGACCCTAGAACTAAAGTCTATAAACAATTCCATGTGTTCGATCCTAGATCATCTAGATAAACCTACTGTTTCACTTGCACTTAGGAAAGTAGTATAAAAACTTGTATTCAACAAGGACTTATGAACAACTGATGAACAGGCACGTAGCGAGCACCTTACATGTCATGATCATGACCCATGACTCATCACCTAGAATTAAAGCATGTTATACAAAGAGTTACGGTAAGCACATTATGCACCATGACCTGACTTAGTGACGTATTGCAATTGCGCTATAAACTCACATAAAACTATTAAGTCCAAACTATCAATCAAGTTTTTGGTGCTGTTGTCGGGGAGTTGATTTATAGATGTTAAAGTAGAGTTTTACTTTGAGTCTGGGCAAACATTTGATTTTGGTGAATCACGCGATTAGCCAAAAATACCGCAAAGAGGTTTAAGGTACTGACGTAATCTATAATCGCTTGAACCAAGCTCAAAATCAATATATCTATCGGATGATGCCCTAGGGAAACCTCAATGGATGGGGGTGGTCACAAATAAAATGAGAATCTTCATGAAGTCATCAATAGAAGTGTTTTCTAGGGGAGCTAAAGAAAAACACAATTTCAGTGAGCTAAGCAACAAGGATCAAGAAAGATCATTTGAACATTGCGATGAATGATTGAAAGTAGAGACTTATTGCAATGAACAATCAGGATGCTAAGAGTCATGATGCAAATGATCAATGAAGTTCAAGAACAACGCGGTTAGGAAGCTATGTGAAGTAGAAGCAGTGATACCACAATTCCTCTCTGCCAAAGAATATGAACGCATGGATACATTTGTAACATATAATTCTTCCATATTTTTTTAATTGCATCCTTATATTAGCATGCATAATTACTTATATTCTTATACCTCTCTAAGTATTTATATATATATATATATATATATATATACATGTAAATCAATTTTGTATTTGATTTCTGTATATCCTTTAATCTCATAAGGGGATTGCGTGTTACACCATACAAATCTAGGTAATTTAACCTCTTTACACAAATTAAGTAGGTTAGATTTTATTGGAAAACGTTGAAATCTTTAAGAGGTACGAAGCGTCTGGTCAAATCCCACAGTTCTTAAACTTCCAAGAAGTAATGAATTCGTCGTACCTCAAGCCAAGAGTAATTTTCCAGGTTTATCAAGCCACACTTAATTTGACAAGACCATAATTGCGCGATAACCACATCTTTAACCCCATTCACGAATCTAAGACTCAGCATTTAGCCAAACAACAAGTCATGAATCCTTAAATTGTTATAACCTTTAAAGTACTACCATTCCAAAAATCCTTCTTCAAGTTCTTCATGGTATTCTTGTTATCTTTCACCAGGAAATTCTTCCTTTACAAAATCCCTCATAAGGCTACCATATTCTGAGTACTAAGTACTCCTCCTTCTCGACTCATAATGCGATAAGTTCACAAGAAACTAGGAAAGCAAGAAAGGATGGAGAAGGTCGAAGTAGGAAACATGGGAATAAAAGTAAATGTAAAGGAAGAAGCAACAGAAAGTAAAAAGATGAACATGAATAAAAGAAAATGTAATAAGAAGAAAAAAGAGGAGTGATGGCAAGTTGAGGAGGATGGAAGAATTTTTCCACTGGAAAGAACTTTCTCTCCTGTTGTTGAATCCACAGGGTTGGAGACAAGAGCCCACGAAAAGGTTGAACAAGAAAAACTCGGGCCCTTGGAAGAAGGAATGAAAGCGATGAAGATGGAGAAGAAACGGTTTGGGGAGTTTGAGAAAGCAGCGGTGAAAAATTGATGTAGGGGGAAGTACCCAATCGCAAGGAGGGAAAGAGAAATATTATTAAGGATTCCCGTGCCATCAGACAAAGGTGAAAAGGAAAGTAGATCCCACGAAGAAGAAGAAGACCCGCTCAGTTAACCTTTGCTTCCAAAGTCAACTTCCCCAAAACAAAGTACACTTTAACTCTCCAAAACTCTACAACGACAATCTCCTCTTCTCTAATCCAAACCAAACAACCTGCAAGCCAAAGCACCTACTTCCACCCTCTTTAAAAATTCAAGTTAAACCTTATGTAATTTATATTTCTTTTTATTTATGTCCTTTACAATACGAGAAACAACTTAGGATGTACTCTTTGTGCGTTTGACCTTTCTTGTAGCAAGTTTTGCTCCCCGCCTTGTAGCATTCTAATTTTCCTTTGCAATTCAATGAAATAATGTATGTGAAATAAAGTTTCATTTGTTATTTACGCGTTTAACTTGTTACAAAACTTTGCTTAGAAAATATTTCTATAGTTTATTAGGCGAGCAAGCTTTACCTCAAACCACTCTTGTAAAACTTTTTTGAGACTAATCTTATCATTCACTTTTAGTAATGAGGCCTTTGCTAACCTCTAAATTTGGAAGTGTGTGAGATTCGCATTAAAATTTTGGAAACTTCTTGAAAAACCTCAAAACACAAGCAAATGTTTTTTCGCTAACTTGTAGTAATTTTTCATTCTTCTTTCTCTCCATCTTTACATGTTATTATAATATATGTAATATTCATATTGTACATTGACCAAATGCCTATATATTTTATACGTATATTGCATGTTTAACCCTTGTCAATCTATCGTTTCTTAACTTCTCACCTATCAATGTGTTATCAATAGCTAGAGTTGTGATAGGTTTTCGATAAAAAGTCTAGCTTATAAACTTTGACGCATTAGTTGAGTTATATTCACCACGTGACCAATGTCAATCACCAACTACCCGAGAGGATAAGTAGCAAGAATAGGGCTAATGCGCGTAAGGAGGAGTTTGGCAACAAACTTCACCTTAGCAAGGTAACTTCCAACATTTGTATCCCGAAAGGTGAACAACTGCAAACAGTAGGTGACAATTAAGCCAACATTTGAATGAGTTGAAATACTAATCTAATGTGAATTGGATTCATATTAAATTTTTTTGTTATTAGATAAATTTATATTTGAATATGGTTCAAATTTAATTTAAATTAAATGTAAGATATTTAATTTAACTATTAATTAATTGGAGAATTAATTAATAGTTTAGTTTTATTTAATTAAATTTTATTTAATTAAATTAATTTAAAACTATAAGATATGTGAGAGAATTTAAATGAAATAAATTAAATATGATTTAATTAATTAGTTGATTTGAAATTTCTATTAATTTTAATATTTTTTAAATTAATAGAATCCCATGATTCTCTTCTACTTTCGAAGGAAAGAAAGTTATAAATATGTAGAAGAAAATAATTTTTCTTAAAACCTATGTTTTTATCTCTCTGCAAATAGTTTTTCTAAAAAAAATTCTCATTCCAATTGGATCCCATAAACCAATCTCATCCAGAGGATAGGAAGGTCTCCGACGGGTGATGTTCTCAATTTAGAATTTTAATAGATTCATAGGCGTCAAACTACGTAAGTTTTTCATTCTCTGTATCTTTTAATTTAAAAGCATGCTTAGCCTTGTAGAATTTTGTTTCTAAATATTGTCACTGTATTGGTATTTTAGAATTTCCAAATTAAATTGAGGAATAGTTCTATAAAATCTTCCACTGCCAATGGCTTTAATTCCTTCAGCTCTAGTATCAAGAATCCAGTCGGTCTTATTTTTAATTAGATTAACCTCTACAATAGCTACTATGACAACATCATCTTGTTAAGCAAGATTGGCTTGTGGTATAGGTCTCTTGTTTGGCCTCCCTTTCCTTTGACTACTTTGATAAGATTTGTGTCCCTCTTTCCATGGACATAGCATATCAGTTTCTTCTTCTCGACTTTTTCATCGTAGGCCTGGTTGTTAGTTCGGACTCAGTATGTGAAGTGTGTTGAGTGTGTATTTGGTTTAGACGATATATTAAGGAGCATGTTCACAGCATGTGAGGAGCTCACTATGTCTCTCTATATCGCTTAATTGATTCTATGCGATGAGTTACTGGTTATAATCATAGCATGCGAGATGCTCGCTTGTACCCTCTTCATCGCATAATAGTTGAGTCCTTGTTGAGTACAAGTTTTCCTACTGCTTGTCCAAATCAAGCAAAACAGTAAATTTACCTGGATGATCCAGGATCGAACACATGGAATTGATTCAAGATATTAGTTCTAGGTCTACTTCTCAATTAGGTGATATAAAAATATAAATAATTAACATATAAAAGAATAATAGTGGAAATAACACTACTTAATTATACCTAGAGAATCTATAAATAGGTGGAAATGGGTGCGAGATGAATATGTGAACTAACTTGTATGCGAGAAAGAGTGAAGGAATGTCTATTCATTATAACATGATTAAGCAATGTGATAGCCTTGATGCAATATAACTTACTCAACCAACTTATGATTAAGGTGTGCTCCTCTCGGAGTCATTAAACGCCACGCATGGTTACCTTTCGGGGTCCATATGACTAAGTGTAATTAGTCGAGATATATCTAGAAGAGTATGAGACGTATATAACTTTTTCGTGATTAAGGACAACAACCTCTTAATGCCTAGTGCCCACACTTGTTTCCCTTTGAGGATACAAGTGATGGAAGTTATCTCACTGAGGAAGAGAACTCTTTCTTGCTCACGTTAGCCATGTCCTTGCTACTCACTCTCTCAGAGAGTTAGCGACTTACGTTGGCCAAGCGATGAGAATAGCTCAACTAACGCGATAAGACTGATATGTAAAACTTCTTATCAAGAACTTATCACAGGTCTAAACTATCAATAACACATTGAATGATGGAAAATAGAGATATGATGGATCAAAAAGTTATAAACATGTAATATATATAGCCAATGTAGGCCTTCGGCCTTTATACAATATGAATAGTATAAATATTACACAAAGAATACAAAAAGGGAAGACATAAGAATGGGAAAAATACAAGTTAGGAGGATTGGGAAATGAAACTTTCACCACTCAGACTTTACGGTCTCACTTACAGTATGACTGGAGAAGAAGAAGAAAACTACTCTTTACAGACTACGGAAAGGCTATTCCTTTTTGTTTCTCTCTCTAAGCTTTGGTCGGTCCATCTAGACGTTTGGCCTCTTTGACCCATATCGGCCTTCTAACAATTGATCATTCAAGTGTGCATTCTTTGGTGAAGAATGAATTCTTTTATACGCAACTTTTGGCGATAAACTTTTATTCTTCTGAGTATGTCAGTGTCGCACGACCAAAGCTATTTGTAGCAAGTCACATCATCTCTAACTGTCATTCTTGTCTTTTAGTGAACCACTTCCACATGATGACATGGTTCCTCGCTTAGAATTTGTACTCGCTAGACGGGGTTTTGGTCGTGTAACGCTTGCGAGAGCTCCTCTGCGATTCACTAGTTCCTTCCTTCTTTCTTATTAATCCTGCATTGAGACACTGAAAAGGAGATAAAAGCAGGACTAGGCATTTGTGTAAAATATATTTCCAAGTATTTATCCAATTTCAATACAAACTACGCATTTTGATGTACTTCTTAATTTCAACCTCATTCTTCCTATTTCTACACGTTATCACAGCCTTGAACTACCCCTTCTTTAGTGAGTTTTTTTCATTCTGCCTTTTAAAAGGTTTAGACATATCTCTGTTAATAGCAGAAGATTCAACGAGGTTAGCTTTAATGGAATTTAGATTTTCATAAACGAGCTTATCTTTCAATCCATTGGCTTCTTCTATGTGCATATGGTTGATCAACTCTTTAACTTTCAAGTCGTTCTTTTTATGTTTCAGGTGATTTTGGTAATCATTCCATGAAAAGGAAATTTCTCGAGTAATACATTCGCTTAAAGTATTTCACACATCTTCATTCCTTTAGATAGAACATTTGCCACCAAATTCTCATATTCATGAATTTGTTCCACAGTAAGTTTATTGTCCATCATTTGAAACTGTAGCTATTTTACAACAACATATTTTTTCTGGCTTGCATCATCTCCACCATACCAGATTCCAATTTACTTCGAATTGCCTTGGCAGATTGATAACTTGTAGAAATACAAGTTTTATAACCTTTTAGATAGAATAATGCGACAAAAATGCGTAGTAAAAGTGACAAAATGCATAGCTTCTATTGTAAATTCATAAGTATTTGGAAATACACTTTACATAAGTCATCATGTCTATCTTACATTGTTTTCAGTGTTTTAACACAAGATTAGGAATAAAAGAAGAAACTAGTGAACTGCAGAAGAACTCGCACAAAGCATACGGGAAAAGAACTCATCTGACAAGTACTATTTTTAAGTGAGGATCTATGTCATCACGCGAGGAAGGTTCACTAAAAGACAAGAATGGTAGTTGAAGTATGTGACTTGACAAAGACTGCATTCGGTGCTGACATGCTTAGAAGAATAGAAGTTTCCCGCTGATAGTTTCCTATAAAAGGACTCATTCCCTACCAAGCTAAAAGGTCGACTTTAAGAGAAGTCAGATATCTGTATGGATCGACCCAAACCCTAGATAGTGTCAGAAAGGTTGTGGCAGAAAGGAGCTGTCTATAAAAGTTATTCTTCTTGTTCTTCTGTCAGTCTGTAGGTGAAAGCCTAAAGTCTGAGTCAAGAAGATTCCATCTCCATTTTCCCATAACTTATAAAGTCATTTTTTTACTCTCCATTTTTATTATTCTTTGCAATGTATATGTTCATATTCTACAGCGGCCTAAGGTCTACATTCTTTAATATATTGCATGTTTATACCTTCTCAATCTTTCATTCCTTTACTGTTCACCTGTCAATGTGTGATCTGTAGTTTAGGTATGTGATAAGTTCTTGATAAGAAGTTTATCTTATAAAACTTATCACGTTAGTTGTTGAGCAATAGTTGGCGAGTGTATATTGCAAACTACTCGAGAGAGCAAGTAACAAGAATATGGCTAACATACGCAAGAGGAGTTTAAAGACAAACTCCACATTGACGAGATAACTTCCATCATTTGTGTCCTTAAAGGAGAACAAATGTAGGTATTTGGCATCGAGAGGTTGCCACCCTTAAAAGAAAAGTTCTATAAGTCTCGTAAGTAAACCCTCTTAGATAGACCTCGCTTAACCAAGCTTTATCATTGGCATCCGGAGAGGTGAGTGGTTTGTTTGTTGTTTTCTCTATTGGCAAACTTAGTTGTTTGTGTACAATTAATTCTATGTGACAAGTCATTGGTCATGAGTACTGTACACGAGGTCGAACACAGGAAATTGATTCAAGATATTGATTCAAGGATAAGGTAAACTACTAAACTAAGCCTTGAGAGTCTGTAAAGAGGGTGTGAGATAGCGGAATGGTAATACGAACTAACTTGTATAAGAGAAGTGAAGGAAGGAAGGTCTATGCATTATCATGCAACTAAGTAGTGTGATATCCTTGATGCAATATAACTTACTAAATCATGCTTCTGATTAAGGCTTGCTTCTCTCGAAGTCATTATACACCATACATGGTCGCTTTCCAGGATCCATATGACTAAGTATAATTAGGCGAGATATATCTAGAAGAAATCACTTATATATCTAGAACTAAGTTCTGAAACCAATTTCCTGTGTTCAACCCTAGATTACCTAGGAAACTTGTTGTTTCGCTTACACTTGAGCAAGTAATAGGAAAACATGTACTCAATAAGAACTTAGTAATTATGACATGAAGAGAGACTTAGTGAGCATATCGCATGCAATGATCATGACCAATGACTTATCGCGTAGAGTTAGATATAGACATACACAACATAACAACATTGAGTTAGAAAATTATCATAAATTTTTGGGCCACGAAAAAATCAAACACTCGATCTAACATATGGTTCAACAGATGCCTGCGAACTGTCTTGTTGTCTTTTGCGTATTTCTCAAGATCAATGGTTTAGGGTTTAGGGTTGGACTTACTACTTTCGTGTGTGCGTAACTCAAGTGCAATACATTACCAAGTTCGATCACTACGCATGATGTGCTCACCATAACTCTCTGCACAGCCTGTATTGCTTCTAGACGATGAGTCATCGGTCATGATCATAGCATGTGAAATGCTCACAATGAACCTCGTCTACGCATAGACCTTAAGTTCTCATTGAGTACAAGTTTTTCTATGACTCGTCCAAGTGCAAGCAAATAGTAGGTTTATCTGGGTGATCTAGGGTCGAACACTGGGAATTGTTGAGACATTAGTTTTAGTGAGTTACTCATTAGTTTGGGCATTACGAGAATTAATTACAAAGGCATAAAAAATTAGAAGTAGTTTTAATTCTACTTATGTACGCCTAGAGAATCTGTAAAGGGGAGTAAATGGATGCGAAATGGAATTATATGTGAACTAACTTGTATGCGAGAAAGAGTGAAAGAAGGTCTACGAGCCATTAGGCGATTAAGCAATGTGGGAGTTTGATGCGATTTAACTTACTCAATCAGCGTATGATCAAGGCGTGCTCCTCTCAGAGTCATTGAACACCACACATAGTCAATTTTCGATATCTACATAACTAAGTCTGATTAGGCGAGATAGATCTAGGAGTATTCACTTATAACACTTATAGAACTTTGCAATTAAGAACAACAACCTCTCGGTGCCTAATGTTCATACTTGTTCACCTTTCGAGATACAAATATTGGAAGTTATCTCACTTAATAGAGTTTGTTGTCAAAGTCCCCCTTGCGCGCATCAGCTTTATCCTTGCTAGTTGCTCTCTCAAGTAATTGGCGATTGATACTGGCCAAGCAATGAATATAGCTCAACTAATGCAATAAGGATAATGCGATAAGGATTATAAGTTGTACTTCTTATCAACACTATCACACACTTAAACTTCTAATAACACTTTGACAAATGAAAAGTAAAGAAATGATGGATTGAAAAAGTATAAAGATGTAATATATGTAAAGAAGGTAGGCCTTAGGTCATTGTACAATATGAACAACTTACATTACAAATAAGTGTAAAAATGGAGAGAGAAGAGAGTGGAAAAGTATTACAAGTTAAGGGGAAATGGAAGTATGGATTCTTCCCCTCTCAACGGTCAAGCCTTTTCTTTTACAACTGATTGGAGAAGAAGAAGAAGAAGAAACATTTATAGACGATGGAAAGGCTATTCCTTTCCGCCACTCTCTAGGATATTTGGCCGGTTCAAGCCTTTTGCGCCCATTTAGGCGTCTTCCGCTCATTCAGGTGTCTCCTTTGGAGGTTGATGGAGATGTCTTTATATAGGTAACATTTAAGAGGAAATTTTCTATCTTCTGAACTTGTCAGCTTCGCATCATCTCCAACGACCGTTCTTGTCTTCTAGTGAGCCTTCTTTGCGTGATAACTTTGTTCCTCACCATAAGACTTTAATCACTAAATGAGTTCCTAATTGTAGTCCTTGCGCGAAATGCTTCATGTGGTTTACTAGTTTTCTTTCTTTATTCAATAACCTGCGTTTAGACATTAAAATCGAGTGAAACAGGCATAACACTATGTAAAGTATATTTCCAAGGACTTATGGGTTTACAATGCAAGTTACGCATCCTGATCATCTTTATGTGCGTTTTAACCTCATTATTCTTAGACAAGGGACTATAATAACGAGTATTTATACACGCTATCACACTTCTAACATCTTGGATTTGGATGGGGATGGTGAAGATGTACGAATGATTATGGCCTTTGAAATTTTGGATTTGACGGGTTAGATGATGGGTGTGGTGGTGATAGGTATAACGTAAGTGTGAGGCAAAGGGTCCTCAGAGTCCTTGTCCTTCAAGATTTTCTTTTTCCTTGAGCTTGAGGCCTCCTCCTCGCCTTTCCTTTTTCTTTTTCAAGGAATTTCTCTAACTTCACTTTCCTCTTCTTCTCTTTCTTTTTCTTTTGTTGCCTCTACATTGCGCCCAGTCTTAGTTCTGGCTTCATTTCGTGTTTTCAACTTCTTGGATTTGGCTTTATTCTTGTGAAAGAAGCGACTGAGGTTCGCTGCATTACACATTCCCTCTTTAATGCATACTACTTGTGGCAACTACTCAAGCTCAGGGCATGCTTTCAGGCAAAGCCAATCAATTAGATGCAGGAAGGGTTTGTGTCCTCACAGATGTTGCAACCAGGCTTCTATGTGTTTGCAGATAATCTTGTCCACGTCTACTGGTATTTCCTCCATGATACAATATACCAGCATTATCCTCTCCAAGGAAATTGTATTATTGTGTCTTGTGGGCATGAGCTTCTTCTTTATGAACATTAGCCAAACACTCACAGTTATCTTAAGGTTATGCGAAAAGAGTTGGTACTTCTCGTTGATGGTCATGTCCCATTTTGCCGCAGGCCAGGCAACCTTCTCCAATGCGTCTTGCATGTTGTGGTCTGTTGAGTTTCTTAAAAATAGGATGTCCTACCGCAGTTTGATTCAGTTTATATAGCGCACTGATAGTTTCTGGCCTATAGTTCACCTTCTTCCCTTTTACAACGGTGTAATGCTTCTCAGTGTTGAACTCATCGTCGTAAAATAAGTTAGTCACACTAAGTCTTATTGCATTCACCCCTCTGAAAAACTCTTGCCAGCCTAATGCCTTGATGGGTGATGCAATGGAAGGGACTAGTTGACCCTTAAATGGGAACAGTCCTTTCATTATTATAAACTGTTTTGAAAGAACATCTTCCCTTTCCGCCTCTAGGCTCACCTCTTCTCCCTGAGCCTTTGCTTTCTTTGCTTGCCTTTTGACCCCTAAACCTCTTGATGCCTTTATTTTCTTTGATCGCTCTTTGCCTACATGATCTTTCAGTGAGCTCATCTCATCTACTTCTTTTTCAAACTCCTCACAAAACTCTTCGAGGGGTTTCTCTTTAACCTTGCTCTTCTCCATAAAGAGAGTTAACTTCTCTGATGCGTTGAGGAGCTCTTTCCGCTCTTCCAATTTTCTTTCCTCATTCTTTACTACCAAGGCCTTAATGCCTTTTGCTTGCTCTTTAATTTTCTGAAGCTCAGACTACACAGTTTCCTTCTTTTTCTGAGCTTCTATCGCCAATCTCCCAAACTCAGTTTTTGCGATAGGCGAGAAAGGCGAGGAAGGTTCTTTCTTGCCTTCCTTCTCTTCAGAACTTGCTTGTTCTTCTTCCTTGCCTATCTCCTCTATTTCTTTTTCTTTTTCTTTTCATTTTCCTTCTTCGCCTACTTTCTCTTTCACCGCAGCCAATTCTCTCAACTTCTCCCTTCTCTTCTTTTCATCTAAAAATAAACTCAAAATAATTTCTATATTCTCTTCCATCATTGGTATCTCTCTACCCGGGAAATTGAAGGGGTTAAAACCCTCTATTTCAAAATTTCACTTGAACTGGGTAGGGTTTTCTCAGAATTGGGTTGGGCTTACTCTGACACAGAACCGTCGGAGCGTACTACTTCTAGGTCTTTCTTCTCAGACTTCTCAATTACTTTCTCTCTGGCCATTGCTACAAATATAGAAAGGTGAATGGACTAGAATGTAAAGAGAGAGGATAGGGTTCTTACTTACTTGTTGGAGAAGATGATCAGAATGCTTGAAAGAGAATGAAAACTTGAAAATACTCGCACAACGAAAAGATTATAATTGGGGCTTTTAAAGAGAACATTAACTCAAGTTAAGGAGTGATTACCGCAAGGTTAACATCATGCGTTTTAAATGAGACTTGATGTCTTGACATGACGTTTCAGTTTTTTAGGGTGGCACAATCATGACTATTAAAATTTGAATTTAAAAGAAATGAAAAGTTTCAACTTATCCGAAATCCTAATTAAAATGCCTCCTTTTTGCTCGACATCTTGCAAGAAGGTCACATTGCTTACTGCATTTTGACAAAAACTTACTGCAAAATGACTTCATCGCTCACATTCTTAACATTCCCTACCTACTAAAATTCTTTAAACACTATCACTCTCTATTGTTAGACTAAAGGATATACAACGTTGAATACAAAATTGATTTACAAAACTATAAAAGAATTAGTCACAGAGGTAAGAGTATAAGTATATATGTATACTAATATAAGCCTTCGATAAGAGAAATTGGAAGAATTATACATTACAGGTGCATCCATGCGTTCAAGTTCTTTGGCGAGAAGGAACTGCGGTATCATTGCTTCTGCTCCGGACTTTTTGATCACATCATTCCTAACCTTCATTGATCATTTACGCCATGACTCTCAGCATTCTGATTGTTCATCGCAATAAGTTTCTGCTCTCAATAATTCATCGCAATGTTCAAATGATCCTTTTTGGTCCTTGTTGCTTAGCTAACTGAAATTATGTTTTTCATTAGCTCCATGCGAGAACACTTCTGCTGATGACTCATGGAGATTCTCATTTTCATTTGCGACCAACCGCATCTATTAAGATTTCTCTAGGTCCATCCAAAAGATACATTGATTTTAGGGTTGGTTCAAGCAATCACAGATTACTATGGTACCTTGAACCTCTTCGCGTGAATTTCGACTAATCGCGTGATTCTTCAAAATCAAATACTTTGTCCACTCTCAAAGTAAGACTCTACTCTAACATTTATAAATCAATTCTCTGACAACACCACCAAAAACTTGGTTGTGGTTTCAATTTGGACTTACTACTTTCGTGTATATGTAATACAAGTGTAATACATCATCGAGTTTGATTGCCATGCATGATGCATTCACCGTAACTATCTGTATAGCCTGCTTTGCTTTCAAGCAATAAGTCATTGGTCATGATCATAGCATGTGAAATGCTCACTATGAACCTCGTTATCTCATAGACCTTAAGTCCTCATTGAGCCCAAGTGCAAGCGAACAATAGATTTACCTGGGTGATCCAGGATCGAACACTGGAAATTGTTGAGACATTAGTTCTAGTGAATTATTCATTAGTTTGGGCATTAAGAGAATTAATTACAAAGACATAAAAGAATCAGAAGTAGAATTAAAATTACTCATGTACGCCTAGAGAATCTGTAAAGGGGAGTAAATGGATGTGAAATGGAATTATATGTGAACTAACTTGTATGCGAGAAAGAGTGAAGGAAGGTTTACGCGCCATTAGGCAATTAAGCAATGCGAGACTTGATGCGATTTAACTTACTCAATCAGCGTATGATCAAGGCGTGCTCCTCTCAGAGTCATTGAACACCACACTTAGTCTCCTTTCGGTATCTACATAACTAAGTCTGATTAGGCGAGATAGATCTAGGAGTATTCACTTATAACACTTATAGAACTTTGCAATTAAAAATAGCAATCTCTTGGTGCCTAATGTCTACACTTGTTCGCCTTTCGGAATACAAATGTTAAAAGTTATCTTGCTAAGGTAAAGTTTATTGTCAAACTCCCCCTTGCGCGTATTAGCTTTATCCTTGCTACTTGCCTTCTTGGGTAGTTGACGATTAACACTGACCAAACAATGAATATAGCTCAACTAATGCGATAAGGATTATAAGTTGTACTTCTTATGAAAACTATCACACACTTAAACTACTAATAACACTTTGACAAATAAAAAGTAAAGAAATGATGGATTGAAAAGATATAAAGATGTAATATACGTAATGAATGTAGGTCTTAGGCCATTGTACAATATGAATAACTTATATTACATATAAGTGCAAAAATAGAGAGAGAAGAGAGTAAAAAAGTATTACAAGTTAGGGGGAAATGGAAGTATGGATTCCTTCCCTCTCAACGGTCAAGCTTTCGTTTTTACAACTAATCGGAGAAGAAGAAGAAACATGTACAAACAACAAAGGCTACTCTCTAGGATATTTGGCCGGTTCAAGCCTTTTGCGCCCATTCAGGCGTCTCCTTTGTAAGTTCATGGAAATGTCTTTATATAGGCAACATTTGGAAGGGAAATTTCTATCTTCTAAACTTGTCACTGTCGTCCGTCCAAAAAGTGTATGCCATATGTCACATCATCTCCAATGACTATTCTTGTCTTCTAGTGATCCTTCTTCATGTGATAACTTTGTTCCTCGCCTGGAGACTTTAATCGTCAGATGAGTTCCTGATTGTAGTCCTTGTGTGAAATGCTTTTTGTGGTTCACTAGTTTTCTTTCTTTATTCAATAACTTGCGTTTAGACATTCAAATCGTGTGAAACAGGCATAATACTTATGTAAAGTATATTTTCAAGTACTTATGCATTTATGATGCAAGTTACGCATTGTGATCATCTTTATGTGAATTTTAACCTCATTATTCTAATACAAGGGACTATAATAACGGATATTTATACATACTATCAATCAACTGTAGACACTTGCTTAAATTGGTCAATGATAAGAGGACCCGTGGATGATTCTAGATCAAAAGTAGGTGTTGGAATGGTTACTGTTGTATGTGGATCGAATGATGGATTAGTGGTAAGTACGTAGTTAACTTCCAGCTGATCGAAAAATAATAATCTTTGGGACCATTGGCGGTAATTCATTCCATCAAGAAGCTCGAGTTTGGACAGATCAAGAAGAACCATGTTTGAATTTTTTTATCGATATTGCTTAATTGCTTTCAAATTGTTATGAAAATAAGACCAGAATATTGAACAAAATAGATTGTTGTGTCATGACGAACCACTACCATGAAAGCAATTATGATCGATCGAGATGCCAATTGCTTGTTGTGCAAACATTCATTAGTAGATATGTCCTTATAGGTTCTAATTGAGCGACTGGATAGGCGACGAGGATCAATACACTCATGTCCAAACACCTCAATTAACCACAATAAGTTTCAAAATTATAAAACTATTAATTACCTTTAGGCAAATTAAATGTTTTATAATAACGAAAATCAATACACTCATGACAAATCATTAATGTTTCATAATGTCATCTCATTCATTAGCATCAAATGAACATGAGTAATTGAATCAACTTTAATTTGATGTCTAAAGATTTAGCAATTTGACCACTTTGTTGACTAACAAACTGTTCATAACATAGGCATCATGATAAAACAAGTCCAACTAACCACGATAAGATTCAAAATTATAAAACTACTAATTACCTTTGGACAATTTAATTAAATGTTTTATAATAATGAAAATCAATAGACTGATCATGGTAATATCTTTATGTTTCATAATATCATATCATTCATTTGCATCACATGAATATGAGTAATTAAGCTAACTTTAATTTGATATTTATTGAACTTACTAATTTGGCCACTTTGATGACTAACAAATTATTCATAATATCGATATCAATTAAAATAATCACAAATAATTATTTCCTTAATTTGCAAAAAAATATCAATGGAATGTATATCTATAAGACTTACTAATTTGACCACTTTGGTGACTAACAAATTACTCATAATAGAGATATATTGAAACAAAACAATCACAAACATTAATAATTGAATTAATGTAACTTTAATTTGATGTTTATAAAACACTTAATAATTTGGCCACTTTGGTGACTAACAAATTATTTATACTATAGATATCAAATAATCACAAACAAACACATGCTTTAAATTATCTGTGATTTAAACATAACACAAAAGAACAATAAAACATAATTTATTGTTTCAAAATTTATGGAATTTAATCATGCATAATTTATTATATTTTAAATTTAAGCAACTCATTCATGAGGAAAATAGTAACATTAATGGAGTAATTAAAAACGTAATTAAATATGGGATAACTTTAAATCCAAAAAAAAAATTGAATCCTGTAAAAAACCCTAATCTTGATAGTGTGATTATTTTTGGGTAAATTATCTTTTGATAATATCTTTATCTTTTATCTTTTTTTTTCATAATAAGAAGATAAAATATTTTCAATGATAAGTAGATAAAAGATTTTTCCTTTTCATAATAAGAAATTAAAATGTTTTTCTTCAATTTCTAAAACTTATTTATTTTCCCCAATTAAGTTTAATTTGATATCTATATAACACATGTAAACTTTAGTTTCATGATTATATAATAAAACTCTAACATTGTATAAAACAATAAGTGTCCAGATTTTTTAACTAGCTGATTTTACAAATTAAATTTAGATAAAGAATAACATACATTGATCCATAAATAATCTTCTTGAGAAATTTTGTTTCTCTCACTTGCCTTCATTTAGATCTTAATTAGATTTCTTGATAGGAAGAATAAACTACTTAATGAGGAAGTGAGAGAACCAATCCTTAAGGTTCTATTTATAGACATTACTCATCATAGTGTTTAATTAGGACATTTATCTTTTTACCTAATGAATCTAATAAAATAATATGTTTGAAAGAGATAAAATAATATATAATGTATATGTACCACATTAATAATATTACATTGAAAATAAATCTAACAAAGAAAAGCCTACAAGAGATAAAAAGAACCCATGACTGTGTTGTTTGAGATTGTTATGACAATGCTTCCGCCAGCTATCTTGATTGATGATTTAGAATGAATTAATTGTTGGTAAATAGTTTTATTGTTAACTCATGAACATTTTTTTATGTTTTACTTTGGACCCGAAGAAACTATTTTTTGGAGTATTTAAAAAATAATGTGCTTTTTGAAAATATTGACAAAAATAGGGTTGTTTGAGAAAAAATGATAAGAATAAGATGTTTTGGCAAACTAGTGTCAAAAAAATAGGTGAGTTTAGGAAAATGATGGAAGTTGTGTACTCAGTACACGACTTCCATGCTTTACACGTCATCATAATTGACCAGTTTGACGTATAATTGACAACCCATGACCCACGTGAAAGGTGAGTGGATGATGGAAATCGTGTACCGGGTACACAACTTCCTTATAAATTTTAAAAGATTATTAGGGTTTAACAAACTTAACTATTTTTAGAATAACAACAAACATATAACGGAAGTTTGTGAAAAACTAATGAAAATAGAGTAGAAATTTTGTTTTTTTATAAAAATTCTGTTGTAATCTCCTACTTTTAAGATTCTTTCTTTTTTTAATATTGATATTATTACTATTTTTTTTCTTGTTGGGAGGGGAAGATAATATTTAGAGAAAAGAAAAAAGAAAAAAATTATTGTGATGTGTTGTGTGTCACCTATTTCTTTAATATTGATATAATTAATATTTAATTAACAAATGAAAATATCACCAACAATATTTAGACATAAAAATTAAATCTTTTAGTAGCTTATTGTCGTTAAATTTTCCATTTTTTCATGCATACAATTCTCATATGGAATCACCAAAACATAGATATTTGTTTTATTAACTTTATTATTAAATTGGAAATAGATAGTTTTTGGAATTGTCTTTAAAAAAGTATATCGATCGTTTAACGTAAGTAGCACAAAATTCGTATTATCACCTTCAAGATTAACATAGGTTTTATTTATTCTCACACCTTATAATAGTGATAAAAGAAGAATAAAAACAAACATTTTCAAAAAGTATATTGCGTACATTTAGAAATAAAATTACTTTAAACTTGGTGTAAGCCCCGATCTGTGGAGCAAAACTCTGATGGCATTTGTAGCATATTAACTGTCACCTCCCCTATCTATTATTATTATATCTTTTATTTTTTAAAAATATTTAACCAAATAAATCCAAACATTTATGATATATATAACAAAATACCATGTATTTCTATTATACATATTATTAATTTTTTTATCATTTTTTTTTCATAATAACTCTTCTAATTCCAAATAATAAATCTAAATTCACACCATATAACTAAATTCAAATCATTTTTACAATAAAATAATAAAATCAAATAAAAAACCTAAATAAAATAATAAAATCAAATAACAAACCTAAATAAAATTATTTTTACAATAAACATACCGAAAGAAAAAAATGGAGGATAAGAGCCTGCAACATAAATTAAATTGTTTTACCAATATAATAATAAAATCAAATAACAAACATGAATTAAAGAATTTTAACAACAAAATTGTGTACCTGGACTACTATTTACTTAAATAAATATACACGAAAAAATTAAACCGAACAGAAAAATTAAGAAAAAAATCGAACAAAAAATGGAGAGGAAGAACAAAGAAATTGGAAGGAAAATGGAGGGAAAAAACAAAGAAATTGGAAGGAAAATGGAAGGGAAGAACACTTTTTTGATGTGAAGAATGGAAGAAGTTGTTGATTTTTGGTGTAGGATGGAAGTGTGCAGATAAATCTTGAAAATTGGAAGGTTTTTGTCAAGAAAATGAGGAAGAACGAGAAAGGAAGAAGAAAGATTTCAAATTGGAATGAAGGTAGAATGGTGTAAAATTAGGGTTTTTGAAAGAGGTGAAATCGTGTACGGGGTACACTACTTCACTGTACTGAAGTTGTGTACGACAAAACTATCCATCAACAACCGACTCCAGTTAGAAAACGTGGGCCGGGTCCACGACTCCAGTCAAAAAAGTGGGTCAGGTCCACGATGCCAATCAACTTTATTGAAGTCGTGTATCGGGTACACGACTTCACTCACCTATTTTTGAAAATTCTTTGGCAAACACCCTAATTTTGTTGTTACTTTCTAAAAACACATTATTTTTTTAAAAAAATCCTATTTCTGTAGTGATTTTCTTTATTTTATTTCTTTTTTCTAGAGATGTGGTCTTTTACATAGTTTACTTTTATCTTTCTTTATTTAATAAAATAAAATAAACTTCACGTTATTTTGATTAAGATTGAAAAGTTGAGTCAAAGTTCTTTAGATTTCTAGTGGTAATTAGCAATGTCTTTATGGAATTTTTTTGGAGATTGAGTTAGTCATCAACTTAGTTGATGGTGTTGAGATTCAAGCTTTGATGAATGGCTAAAGGCCCGAATGTCAACTTTGAGGATATTTGGGCAATTTCTATGGTTTAATGAGATTTTGATGAATGATCTTAGGATTTTCAATTTTTCTCGTTTTTCTTTCCCTGCTTTAATCGAAGGTTTAAAATATTCTTCTTGTTTTTCTTTCTTGCTTTAATTCAAGGTTTTAAAATATCTATGTCAACCGAAACATCAAGGTCTTAATTTTACACTTTTCAATAGAACATCAATTTTGATGGACATTTCTATAAAAACAAAAAAAAAATTAAAAGGTAAATTTAGTAAATAAACATCTTATAATTTTTAAACTAATTGAGATGTCTATTATCTATACTATATTTACATAAGTGACATTTTGTTGCCTATTTCTTATGTTTTACGAATTTTTCTATGATACAATGTAAATATTGATTAATCCCTCATGTTGATTTTGATCTCATGGAAACATGAAAATATCTCGACATGCCAACGAAAATTTAATATTATGCTTCAATCAATATGTATTCTATGTTCGATTAATGTGACAAATTAGTTGTTTCAAACCTGACTATGATATATTTGTTATGTATCCTAGGGTTCACAAAAGTATGTTTAATTTGAGTAGCAAATAGGTTTTAGTTATAGTTATGATTTAACTTAGCATTCTAGGATCATTAATCTACGAGTGTAATGTGATTAACTAAGTAAATAACATTGCGTGACAACACTTAGTTAATTTAAGAATTGACATCCGCGTTGGGATTTGATAATGAGTATGTCTATCATTTCTAGATAATCGATTAGGCTTGATAACCCAATTAACTCGTAAACTTAATTACGATAATAAACCAATGAATTAATTCATAAATAGCTTAAACGGGTCTCTTAATCGATTAAGGTAATATTGTGTATCACTTTCTCTCTCTCAATTTATCGTACTTTCCTCCACTTTTAAACTCTTACATTTAGTTTTCCTATCAACCAAAATTCAAAAATTCACAATTTTATTGTTTTCTAAAAACCTACAAGGTTAGAGACATTTTATCTTAGGCTCCCTATGACTCCACCTAGTCTTGCTATTAGAACTACTAGCTAGCTAAACTTCTTGATTGGTTATTTTGAAACTAATTAAACTATGAGAGATGTTTTAGAGCATGAATTTCATGAAAGGCATTACTAAGCATAGTTGTTTTAACTCTTGAACCAACTAGCACAACATCTAGAAACAAGGAGTCATTTAATCGAATCGTCCATATGTAGATCAACCTTTTCTTTCACCTAATTACTCATTATTAATCTCTTGAACAAGATAATTAAACAAAACATTGAGATTCTTCATCAACAAATTCTCGATCATTATCTGACTACATTAGAGTTTTCAAATGATAGTCTAACATGCACGATGTAATCTAAAGTTTACTCTTTGAAGCAAGATTCAAATCATAAAATCATTCAAATATTGATCAAAACATTCAAAAACATTAACGGCCATCACGTTAGAAAGCGTAAATGGAAATTAACATTCAAGAAAGAAAGTGTTTAGCAATTAAACCAAAACATTCATTTACCCCTAAAACTACAAGGAATTCAACCTAAGATGGCTTCTATAGACACAACCAAAGAAAGAATACAAAAACACATAAAAGAATCCTACATGAAAAAGGGATAGAATGAATTATCTGACATTCCAATCCCATCTGTGATGGACGTGACCCTCTAATGCTATCCATTCTATTTTGCTCTGAAAATCGATCATGAGAACTGTTAAAACCTTTCTTTATATAGGCAAACAATTTTTCACATTGTATGGGAATTGGATAAATAAAAAGATAAATCTGTCACCATTTAACTTAATTATAGAAAGTAGGTGAAAAGAAACTTTAAAATCTGAGATAAATAGAGAATGAAAAATAAAGAAAATGTGTGATCATTTAATTTGCCCATAACAATAATTCCAATAAAAAGTTCATGATCTAAATGTAAAGGACATGTCCCATCATTATATAAAGCATTAAACATAAAATTTTCTCTTGTTTTCATCCATTTTCTTGGACTGCGTCCAACTTTTTTCTCAAATAAGATAAATAGAGAAACTAATGACAAAAGTAAGGTTGAGATCAAACTATTGATAAAAATATAGTAGTTTTGGACCCTACACCTTATTTTTTTATTATTTATATATATATTGCACGTGGGTTCCACACTTTTTTTATTTTATTCATTATTTATATTAATCATGGGTCCCACATCTTTTTTTTTATTTTCATATATGTGGGCCCTATATATATATTTCAATTCTAAAAATATTTTTTTTATTAAAATTAATATCAACTTTCCAATTTTAATTTATTTTTTTCTTTATAAATATTAAATATTAAATATTAAATATTAAATATTAAATATTAAATATTGAATTTTGCTTATTAGAGTCACTTTTCTTATTTTGAGTCAACTTCTTTTATTAACTTTACTTTTCTTATTTTGAGCCAACTTTAAAAAATCAAAAGATCATAACATATGAGTAATTTATTCAACATATGTATATATATTTATTTATATTACCTAAAAATAATAATTTTCCAATTTTGAAGTAAAATTAATTTTCTTAAAAAAAACTTTTATATAAACAAATGATATAAAACAATTTTCTAATTTGATTAGGATAGGTCTTGTGAATTTAATTGGAAATCAAATCATAATTTTTCTTTAAATTATTTCACGATTCTTGTTTTTTCTTTTTCTTTTTTTGCCATAAACATTAAAAAAATTTATTCAATTACCCAAATGGGCAATATGCATTTATGGTTTCAATTCTTATTATTTTTGAAGTAAACTTTTATTTTTCTCAATTATTATTATTAATATATTAATTTGTTTAATAACATATTTTATTAATATATGTGTTTTTTTTCCTGAAGAATTGGAAATTAGAAAAAAAAGTTATGTATAATTTTGATTAATAAATAATCAAATTAAATTAGGAAAAATAAATTTAATAAAAAATTGAATATTGAATATTGTGATATTTAATATATATAATATATAAGTGAAGAAAAAAGGAAAAAGAATCCAATTAGAAAGTAAATATTAATTTTAATAAGAAAATATATTTTTAGAATTGAAATATTTAATAATATATATAAAGAAAAAAAGTCAAAATAAAAATGAAAAGTTGATATTAATTTTAATAAGAGAATATATTTTTAGATTGAAATATTTAATATTTAATACATATATATATATATATAATTAAGAAAGGAAGAAGGTGTAGGGCCTACACATATATATGAAAATAAAAAAAAAAAAAGATGTGAGACCCACGATTAGTATAAATAATGAATAAAATAAAAGTGTGGGATCCACGTGCAATATATGTATAAATAATGAAAAAGTAAGATGTGGGCCCAAAACTACCCTAATTTTGTAAATAATTTGGCCACAACAACCTTATTTTTATAATTACTTTCTGGATTTACGTTATTTTAGAAAAAAGTTCCAAACTTTGACATTCATAAAGGTATTTTCATCATTTTACTTTCAAATTAGTTTTCTTTTTTAATTCATTCAAATGTCCATTTTTTTTTACAATAAAACATAATTAAAGCTCGATGAACATAGATTAACAAGAAAACTAACAAATTTTGAAGCCAAATGAATTTTACTTTGTTTCAACTTTAGTTCATTATCTTGTTAACCCTAAAATATAAAAGTCATATCTGATCGAGGTCAAATATTTGCGAGAAGCTTCAAAATACCAATTATCTATAAATCCCTATTCTTATTAAAAAGAAAAAAACCCAAAATATCGGGGGTTTTAGCTAGCAATGTCTTGCCATGAAGCCAGGAAGATGGGAGGGCAATGAGGCAGCCTAATAAAAACTCCATTTTTGCGCCATACTTCTTCTCTACCATTCACTTTGCCCAGTCTTAAGAACAAGGCGAAGCTTCTTCTTACCCCAATTGAGAATCGACAGTCGCCATGGGAGGCACAGGAAGGACTCTCCTTTCGCTTTCAGTCTCCACAAACCTCTTAATCAGTTCTCGTCTTTCACCTCCTAAATGCCTTCCACTCCTCAAAATACCAAAACCCTTCAGAAATTTCTCAGGATTTAGGCCTCTTTCCTCTGCTACCACCGCCACAACCTCCACAGAATCCACAGAAACAATCCAGGTGATTGAACCCTTGAAGTATTCTCAACTGCTTGAGAGGCTGAGGACTAGACATCTCAAAGAATCTGCTCCTAAAACCAAGCCAACAAGAAATACTCTGTCCCAGTCTGTGGGAAGTGCGGATGATGAAATGAAGAAGTCTGAAAGGAAGAAGAAGAAGTTGGTTGAAAGTTTTGAAGAGTTGGGTTTAAATGAGGAGGTGATGGGGGCTGTGAGGGAGATGGGCATTCAGGTTCCTAGTGAGATTCAGTGCATTGGAATCCCAGCTGTTTTGGAAGGGAAGAGTGTGATTTTGGGTTCCCATACTGGCTCTGGTAAAACTCTGGCTTACTTGCTACCCCTTGTTCAGGTACTTTTAGTTTTTCTTATTCAACAGTATTTTTGTTATGGGATTCCCGTAAATATGTTGTAGACTAAACTATCTTCTAATATTTGGAGCCTGGTAGTGGCTGTGGTATTTGTTTCGTGTTGTCACTGTACAGTTCTACATTTAGGAGGATTTTTTTTTTCTAGTAACTATCTCCTATCTTGTTACATTATTCTATGAATTGCCTGATTCCATCTTTGATGCAAATTGGTTGGATCTTTTTCTTTTTCTTTTACTCTCCTTGTGTATATGATCTTGGTATTGGCAGTGTAACCTATTGGATGAAGAAGTTTGTATATTGGTTCCTGTGTGTTATTTACTTGTTTTATAGTATCCCAGTTTACTAATTAAGTAGCATTTGCGATTTCTGATTTGTTGGTTTGTAGTTGCTGAGGCGAGATGAAGAATTGTTTGGTAAGTTAATGAAGCCTAGGCGTCCTCGAGCTGTTGTT
>JBBPDI010000002.1:2156441-2173016 GCA_037974545.1 Cucumis variabilis
TCTGTCTACATGATATGCCGCAACAAGGAAAGAGGAGAAGCTGCTCTTTCTGAGATAAAGTCTAAAACAGGAAACCACAGTGTTCATTTGGAGGTAGTTCTTGTCCAACCACCATTCACTACAGCATGTGGTTTTTATAATAAATCTGATTTCAAAATTGAAATCATGCTCGCTTCTAGGTGTCCTTAGTATCGTTTTTATTTTGTCAGGAAGCCTCCTAATAAGAACAGTTACACGGAAAACTCAAGAACACTTATCTATGGAAATACGCTGTAATACTATAAGAAACAACCAGATAACCTAAACCTTTGAGAGGGCTAGCCTCTCCCATTTTCTCCGAAGAAAATCCCACAAAAATCTTTACACCTTGCTTCCAACCCAATTCCTCTGTCTATATATATAATTTCTAACAAACTTACTACATATTTACTAACATCCCCTTCTAATAGCCGTACTAATAATCTGACTATTTCCATAACTAGGGTCTTACTTTTTTCCTACTTTGTGGTAGACTCTCAACCTTATTTGTAACTTTTTTCTTGTAAATGATATGTGGCAAATCTTTTAGTATATGCTATATTTAATACTATTAAGGGATAGTTTGAATGATAAGTATAGCAGGTTTGTCTCAATTTAGCTATGGGATAACTAGAAGCAGTGAAGCACCTACTAATTTTATTATCGTGTTTGATTTTTTTTTTTTATATACATAATACATTATAACCTTAGCTCCCTTATTATTTAATAACTTTTCTTTAGTTTGCAGGTCTGTGATCTTTCCTCAATCAGTGACATTAAGTCATTTTCCTCAAATTTTATTTCAAAGAATGTCCCAGTCCATGTTCTGGTAATGAATCTGTCTTTGTAATGTTTTCCTTTTATGTTCTAAAAATTATATGTTTGTCCATTTTTGCATTATTTATGTCTGCAAAATCGTCATCATTTACTTCATATTAGATCTGTTCATTTTGTCAATGTAAGGCATCTCCTTACTATTAGTGATATTATCAGTGCTGGTTCTCTCCTCCTCGACCTACTTCTTTTGTACAGACAAAAGGCGTATACTTCCTATTTACTAAACATTATTATATATACTGACTACACACATTCCCGTATGCTGTCTCTGTAGTCCCCCCAATACTGACTAACTTCCACACCTAATTTTCCTTCTTACCTCTCCAAGAATACTTTCAGCATATTGGGGGCCTAGAACGGCTGCTATCTATTAATTTGTCACTTTTACCATCATGAAAATACTATTGTTTGTGCTTTGATTTCGAAGACCTTTTGTAACTATTTCATTGGTAACATTTTACTTAGTTGGACCCTCTTCAAGTTGGAGTGTTTTGGTGGTTTTTTTTTTTTTTTTGTATCCCCTTGTATTCTTTCATTTTTTCTCAATGAATTTCTATATCAAAAAAGAAAAAACATCATGAAATCAGTGGGTTTTACTTTCTCCCTCATCCTTGATACAAAAGAGTTTGATTTCCATTACTAACTGTAAATAGGTTAACAATGCTGGAATACTTGAGAAAAAGCGAATTACGACGCCTGAAGGGTATGATCTCTTGTGTTTGTGTGCTTTTACTAAGCTCTACTCTATCTGTAACTTTTGTCTCTCCCAAAATTCTTAATGATTTATGAATTCCAGGTTCGAATTCAACTTTGCTGTGAATGTTTTAGGCACTTATGCAATGACTGAATCATTGTTGCCATTGCTGGAGAAAGCTGCACCTGATGCAAAGGTCATCACAGTTTCTTCTGGTGGAATGTATTCAGTTCCCTTAACTGATGATCTGCAGGTAGGCTTCCTTTTTAAACTTCTCTGCCTTCTCCATTTGCAGACCTGATATAGTGATTCTTTTATTTGTTTCCTTGTAGTTTAGCAAAGATGAATTTGATGGGGCCATACAGTATGCACGTAACAAACGAGTTCAGGTTAGTAATGCTCCATATAGTGTTCTAAAATCACTATGCTTTTGATTTACTGTATGCTGTTGCAATGCATTGTTTTATGGTTTTCTCTTACACGTGTTAAATTTTAGTTCTTTTTAATAGGATCAAAGTTGAGAAGAAATGTAAGAATACAAGTGGCATAAAAGAAAGAAAATTAAACCCACAAAAAGGGAGCCCTTACCATAAAATGGCACTTCAGTCAAGTAAAATAAGACCTTAATGATAGCTGCAGAAAAGCGTCACAACTAAAGCCGGTAGAGAAACATAAACTTTACAAAGGACCAAACATCACCTGAAACCATTTCATATCCTCCAAAGTTTCTATTGTTCTTCTTACTCCAAAGATTTTTTTTTATTGGATATCTATTTTAAATTATAAAATTAATTCTTGATGTCTTGTATAATTCTTACACAACTAAATGCTTTTATTTTTATCTGTTACTTTGAATCATACTTTTGTCTAATCTTTATCACTAGTATTATTGTGATTTAATTAAATTTTTTTACATGTGTAGATTGATTAACAGGACTCAAATATATTTATAAACTATTATTGCCACTTAATTTTGATGAAAATTTGCATGAAGTTATAAATCCAAAATATAGAAACTAAATTGTTCCGTATTAAATTTTTTAGATTGAATTGTTATCAACTAAAGTTCAGGAACAGAAGTATTTGATAAAATAATCGATGATGTTATATGTTCATTGGAACTTTGAATTATACTTGTCTTGTCTCTACCGCTATTTGCAAAGAAAGTAAAACCAATGTTTATATAGAAACCCAACAAACCGATGTTTAACTTCGCTTGAGACTGTTAAGATTACTTGATTTAGCCATTGCCGCTAGTGAATGAAGCTTCCTTTTCAGGTGGCTTTAACAGAGAAATGGGCAGAGATGTACGCTAAAAAAGGGATTGGATTCTACTCGATGCATCCCGGTTGGGCCGAAACGCCCGGAGTGACTAAATCTTTACCGAGTTTCTCTAAATCGTAAGGATAGCTAGCAAAATCTTTGTTCTTTGAAGTGGACTTCAAATAGTTTTCGATTATCAATTCGTCATTTGATCATTTCAGTCTCTCGGGGAAGCTAAGAACAAGCGAGGAAGGGGCCGATACGATTATTTGGTTGGCTTTACAGCCAAAAGAGAAGTTGAAACCTGGAGCATTCTATTTCGATAGAATGGTAGCACCAAAGCATTTAGCTTTTGCCGCTACGAAGTCTTCTCATACAGTGATGGGCTCTATATATGATCATCTTCGTTCTTTGTCTGGCTTGGCTCAATAATCTAAACGAGCGTCAACTCCTCTTTGGACCTCATAATTGTTGGAAGGATATTATTTGTTAGAATATATGTACTTCACCAAAAATGTAACTTAGATCTGAGAAGGCATAAATTGGATCGACGTAGCTCATTAGAGGAAGCAATCAAGATTATATCATCCACAGACAAGGGAAGATAGGCCATCTCATTATTTTGATATATCCCAACAAATGGGTGTAGATTGGGAATTGCAGAGACTTTCAATTCGGTTGTCAAACCAACTATTATTCGTACAGTGTTTAATTTGTCTTTTTGTTTGAAATATAATCTAACATTGTTGATGGATATTAGTTGTATGTGTAAGGTTCTCCATGGGGGGAGATGGGATAATTGGAAGGACATTGCTATGATATTAGTTGTGGGGTAATTTTGAAAGGCATAATAAACACAGCATTATGGGCAAAAGAAGAAAAGGAAAAGGGAAAAAGAATTAGACACATTTATTTATACAAGTTCACTCACTACAACCTTTTCAAGTAGTTTCGAACTATAAAAGACCATACACCTCTTTTTTTCTCCTTCAAATGCTTTTGTGAATTTGCCTATGAGATGCTACTAATGATTTACCAGAAAAACCTTTATTCATGCATATGTAACCAGCGTTGCATCGAACGATCAACCTTGGCTTTCAATTCCAATTGACAATAAAAACCAATTGGTAGAGTTGTTGGAGGGTTTATAGCATTGATTGATCAAGTGGTTGGTTGGTTATGATTGGTTTATGAGAAAAGTGAGATGAAAGAAGAGAAAGACAATCACATATTTTCCTGTCTTTTATGTTTGGAGATGGAATTTGAACAACTAAGTTTTTCTTTTTGCCTTTGCTTGCATATAAAACTATCATACCCTTTGAAACACAAACGGTGGGCCTCTACACCCATTCTTGCTTTTCACTCTCGCTCGTCGATACTTGTTATTACTACCACTTTCAATGACTAGACACTTGTTCTCACTCTCTCCTGTTACTCTTTCATTTCATTGTAGAGAGTTAAAATACGAGAAAACTATAAAGAAGAGTGAATATTATCTGTTTGTTCACAACATAAAATTTTGGGGTGCATTGTTTGGTAGTTTGGGTTTCTAAAACCTGTATTTGGGATGCATGGGTTTGGATGATTTGATTTTTTTCTTCCTGTTTTTTAATGTTTATGTTGTGTACTTAGTGTAGCATGGGTTAATTTTTATGATAAGTTTGGAAGAAAAACAATCTATTCATTTTAAAATGAAATCTATATTAGATCTTTTGTACTTCTAAATTAATTTATTTGGTCTATTAATTTTGATGACAACAACATAGGAATGACAACAATTTAGTCTTTTTTATAAAAACGTTTAGTTTTTAGTGACAAAGTAACCAAGCTTTGAAATTAAGTTTTACAAATAATTAACATTTGGCTTTAAATTTTTGATATATATAATGACGATCATAATAGTGAACAATGAGACATTTACTTAAAAATGGGTAGTAAAAATAATATAATATTATTCCTCTACATCATTGAACCAAATACAAGATCTTCTTATACATAGAAAGACCAACAACAAATAAGAAAAAGATATTGACATAAATAAAAAAGGGTCAACTAGAAGAATATCAATTTTAAAGTTGTCATTTTAAAAAATAGCAAAACCGCTTTTTTTTTCTTTTAAAAAATGGCAAAATGAAAAAAAATACAATAAATAAGAATTTGCAAAAACCCAAAATATGCCTGTACACATAAAAGTGTAAGCTACTTTCTTAAAGCTAAAATAAAATAAATACACTTTAATAAATCTTGAATACATATTTTCCAATCGAAGTCAGAACTCTTCATCTTCATTTTTCAGACCCGTTGCAACGATCTTCATCCTTTATTTTTCATTTTTGTTTTTTGTTTCTCATCTTCCATTTTGAAAATCTTACTTTGTCTCCATTTTTCATTTTTCTTTTTTGATTTTATCTTCTTCGAGTGGGCAAACCCTAATCTTTCCACCTTGAAGCGGACAAACCTCAATCTCCATCCACTTCCATTTGAAGTGTCAGTTTCATCTTCAACTTCATCATCATTTTTAAGAAGAAACTTCATCATGCATTTTCAAGAAAAAGAATATAAACATTTGAAGCACGCAAACACTATCTTCATTTTCCATCTTCCATATTTGATTTTCAAGTCTACAACCTGCAATCTCAAATGCTTGGAGTGAAAGAACAAAAACCTTCACTCGGAACAAAAAGATACAAAAATTATCTTCCTTGTCTCTTAGGAAAATTTTAGTTGATTTTTTTTTAAAAAATATTTATATTAATTATTTAATAGAATGTAGATGAAATTTGAGAGATTTTATCTAAAAACACAATATCTTAGTCTATTTTATTAAAAAAATAAATTCAATTTTAAAAAATAAATTAAGATTTAATATGAAAACTAATTTTAATAAAAAAGAGGTTGACATTTTAATTTTCAAATAATAAAAATGAGGTTGAGATTTAATACAAAAACTAATTTTAATTTTCAAATTCAAAATTCAAAATTTAAAAATAAAATTAATAATATGATTATTTTGAAATAAAAAAAATGAATAAAGTTGTTAAAATCTGCGACACAATGGTGAAATAAAAAATGAATAAACTTGTTGATATCTTTTAAATCCCAAGATATTAGGAAGAAGTTATGATAAGGTTCTCTACGCTATTAATATGTTGAAATTAATTACATACTCATAATTGCATATCACAAATTAATTAATTTTTTATAAACTCATAACTGTATATTACAAATTAATTACACATAAAAGACTTTTGATAAATACGCAATATATTGAAATAATTTAACTAATGTTATTAAGTCAAATGAACATGTTTTGCTTAAAAGTCTTTCTAAATACAATTAATGTAATTGTTTTTAAATTTTAATTTATTTACACCATTGTATGAATTAATGGTATCGAACTAATTATATATATACATATATATCATGCTCTATTTTTAGAATAAATTAATTGGAATTTAATACGAAATATTGGAAAACAAACAGAGTTCTCACTTAAACAAAAAGGACATAAGAAAATTTTAATTCAAAATAATAATTTGGATATTTGTGTGATTCAACCAATGAATATTATTTTGATCTTAAAACGTTATTTTGAAATAAAATCAATGGTTGAAATTCTCCAATTCGAAAATTAACAATTTGGTTATTTTAAAATTTATTTTAAAATAAAATTAATGTTGAGATTCTCCCAATTTCAAAATAATAATTTGGTTATCTTGATAGCTATTAATGTTATTTTGAGACAAGATAGCAAATAAGTTGAGATTTTTTAATTTTGAAATTGTTATTTTGATACAAAATCTATGGTTGAGATTCTCAAATTCTGAAAAATAATAATTTTGTTATTTTGAAATTCAAATTCAATTTGGTTATTTTGAAATTAGTAAGATTGAATAAAATTATTAAAAGTTGAATCAATTAGTTGAGTCCCGAGATATTAAGAAAAAATTTATGACATGGGTTGCTATATCTTTTACAGGTAAAAAATAATTAAAGACCGATAAATGCATAACATAAATTAATTACAATCTAGAAACAAAATAACTATAGTTGGGAAGGGGATATTTTGGCATTTTATAAAATATCATGCACGTGCAAAAAATGATATTTATTAAAATTCAAAAGAAAAAGTAATTTTGTCATTTTCCAAAATGACCCTTACAAAAATTGCTATATATATCTCTTATTATTCCAATAAAAAATAATAATACAAGAGAAAAGGAAATTCAACAATTCCCCTCAAGTTGGTTTGTAGATATCATCCATAATTAGCTTACTAAGACATTTATCAAATTGTCTTTTCGAAAGACCTTTGGTTAGCATATCCACTGTTTTGTTTTGTCGTAGGAAGATAAGATATGCATGTTTACACTTGCATCAACCTTCTCTTTTATGAAATGCTTGTCTACTTCAATGTGCTTCGTCCTATATCATGTAGAACTAGATTATGAGTTATAGCAATGATCGCCTTGTTATCATAATAAGCTCTTATAGGTGTCTTTAGAAACACTTTTAGTTCTTCAAGAACCCTGTTAATTCTTCACAAATTTCGTGGGCTAAGACTCTAAATTTTGCTTTAGCACTACTCTTGGCCATTACATTTTGTTTTTTACTACGCCATATAACTAAATTTCCTACAACAAATGAACAATAGTCAAAAGTAGATCACCTATCAGCAGTACTTCCAACCCAATCAACATTAGTGTACACTTCAACTTGAAAGTGATCATGTTTCTAAAACAATATACCTCTTACCTAAAGTTTCTTTCAAGTATCTCAAGATTCTATATACTGCTTCGAAGTGAGTTAATCCACGTGAGTGCATAAATTGACTCACCATACTTATAGCAAAAGCTATATCTGGACGTGTGTGAGATAAATAGATCAATCTACCTGCAAGACTTTGGTATCTACCTTTGTCCTTTGCTTCCTTAGAATTTGCATCTTGTAATTTCAGATTTAGTTCAACAGGGTTTTTGTTGTTCGACATCCAAGTAAATTTGTCTCTTGAAGCAAGTTGATAACATACTTTCTCTTATCAGCAAAAAAAAAAAAATCCGTTCTTAGACCTTGCAAACTTTGTCCCTAAGAAATATTGTAAGGCTCTCAAGTCTTTGATTTGAAACTCACTTACAAGTCTGTTCTTAAGATCAACAAAACGTTCTTCATCATTTTCCGTAAGAATAATGTCAACATAACAATTAAAATAACTATTTTATAATTCTCAAAGTGTTTATAGAAGATCGTATGCTCTGCTTGAATTTATTGGTACTTGTAACTAGTGACCGTCTTTCCAAAGCGTTCAAACCATGCTATTAGAGATTGTTATCCATATATATAATATATTTATTTAATTTGCAAACTTTGTTATTTTCCAATTCCATTTCAAATCTTGGTGGTTTCCACATTAGAAATACTTCTTCTTCTAAATCACCTTTGAGAAAAACATTCTTAATGTCTAATTGATAAAAAAGCCAATCCAAATTAGACATAAGGATTCTAATTGAGTTAATTTTTGCAACCAGAGCAAAAGTCTCCTGATAATCGATTCCATAGGTTTGAGTAAAGTCTTTAGCTACTAGTTTGACCTCGTATCTTTCAACACTACCATCAGGATTATATTTTATTGTAAACACTTATTTGCATCCCACAGTCTTCTTATCTTTTGGTAAGTTTGTTATTTCCCAAGTCCCACTTTGTCTTAGTGCATTCTTTTCTTCCATAACTAATAGTTTCCAATTTGGATCATCTAGGGCTTATTGTATATTCCTAGGAAAAAATGAGTTATTTATCCTATATGTAAAGGCTTTATTGACTATTTGGCAATTTCACATATGAGATGTAATATGCAAGGGGATATAATACATGTTTTATTCCTTTTTCTAATGGCAATAGGAACTTTGAGATAAAAGATACTAGGTGTGGTATTTCAAACATTCAAAATATTAGGAATAGAAGGAGAAGAAGGATTACCTGAACTTTTGTTATTGAGAATTGAGGAAGGACTTATAGCATCATTTATCAAGGTTTCAAATTGGTTTTGTGTAGAATCAACTCTCTGGACTTGGTTCCTTTGATTGTGTTCTCTTCTAGTATAAAACTTTTAGGAATTTGACTTGTAGGGCCAGCTTGTAGCATTTCTTTCTCTGAATGAGAATTTTCTATACTTGATTTTGAAGGACTTGAGACAAACGTGTCAAGATGATTAAAAGAAAAAAGTAGTTCAGATATTTCCCAAAAATTATATTCTACATTTAACTCTCCCCTTGAAGAGAAGATTTGGGGTAGAATATGGTTGTAGACACATCCATACTCACATGATTTTTTCTTGTTTGCGTAGGATCAAAATAGTTTTACCATTTTTTATTTTAGGCATAACCCAAAAGAAACGTACTCTGTTGCTCTATGATCAGGTTTTGATTGAAAAAGACTAGGTATGTGAACATATGCAATGCAACCAAAAACCTTTAAGGGTAAATCAGAGTATATGCAACAAGTTGGAAAACTAGTTTTAAGACATTCAAAAGGTGCTCTAAAATTTAGGACTTTGCTAGGCATCTATTTATCAAATAGGTAGACATGAGTACAACTTCCCCCATAAAAATACTTAGGAACATTATGGCACATGCAACCTCAAGCAAATGTCTAACTTTTTCGTTAAGCAATTCCATTTTTTTGGCGGATATCATGACAAGCAACTGATGTAAACCACCTTTTTCTTTTAAAAAATTACTCATATGGGCAGTAAAATAATTTGTTCCATTATCAGAGTTAAAATACTTATTTTGGTTTGAAATTGAGTTATCATAAAAATATTTAAATAGATTTTCACCCCAGATTTATTACTCATTAAATAAACCTAAGATAGACATGTATGATCATCAAGTAACAAATCACTTTTTTTCCACTGTGTCCAAATTTTAAGACCCTAAACATCAGTGTGAATGGGATAAAAAAATAAAAAAGCATTCATAGTTTAGGTGAATCGATAATTTTTTGCAAAAACGCAACTTTCACATGAAGAGAAGAACAATCCATATTTTTTCTTAACAAATTTGGAAACAAATGTTTAAGATAATAAAAGTTGGGATGTCCTAATCTATGATGCCAAAGCATGATTTGTTCATGACCAGAAGGAGAACTAGTACTACTAAGACCATGAGTTATTTTATTACTTAAAAAACCTCAATCAAAGTAGTAGAGACTATTAAGCATCCTAGCACACCCAATTTGGTTTTATGATTTTTTATGCTGAAAATATAATGAGAATAAAAAAGATAACACGTCAATTAAAATCTCAACAAAGTTTATTAACAGAGAAGAGTACATGCTAGTTTAGGAACATGGACAATTAATTGCAAAGAAAGTTTAACAGTCAATTTAATGGTTCCTTTGCTCCCAATGGATAGATAAACTTCCATTTGTAACTTAAATTTTTCTTTTTATATTTTCATAAGTGATTTGAACCAAGAAATTTAAATTGAATCAAATGAACTTGAAGATGAATCATAAATGTTTCATGCGCAATTTAGTGGTTTTTAATTAATTTTTAGCATTTTAGTGTTAAATTTATGTTTTGAAATATGATCTTTGAGTTTAAGATTGTTATGGAAAATATAGAAGTTTCTTTTAGTGACAATGCATTGAAGATGAAGAGAAGTCAAAGATGAAGGTTGTCATTAATGAATAAGCATAGGAGATGATGTTTGGAAGATGGAAAACTTATTTATTGTTTTATTTTGATATTTTGGTATCTGCATTAATTAAGCTAAAATTTCTACAAGGATATATAATGCCTTTATCTTTCCATTTGTAATAAAAGAAGAATTTGGATGAATGAAATTTAAAAATTCTAAAATATAGAATTTTGTTATTGTGTGTTCTTGTGATAGAATATATGAATATTTGGAGCATTCAAGTGAAAATTGATCTACCTTAATTGTGGAGTGTTTTGAAGATTGAGGATTGATGAGAGTTTCTAACTTTTTTCAATCCTTGATTTATTAGATCACCTAAGTAACTTGAATCCATCCTACTTAGGGATTGATATATATGAAATTGGTTTTTGGGTCTGTTAGGGTTGAGTTCTTTGGGTCTATTAGGGTTGAGTTCTTTGGGTCTTGTTGTTTAACATGGTTGTTAGATTCAATGCTCAGAGGTTACATATCAATAAGAAATAGAATATGAATCAAATAGATGAGATGAACTAGTCATGTAATCAGAGACTTTTAGAATCAATAATCCACATAGATGAATTCTTACAAAAAAAAGGTGTGGAAGTAGTTATCTAATTACATAAATCGCAGACCTAGACTTTCTAGATGACCCTCGAACACTTTAGCCATGTGAGTCTAGGTAAATGAATCATCAATGCCTCACTATTATCACAATATAAAGTGATGAGCGTGTTCATGTTTGGAACAACTTTCAAATCATGTAGGAATTTCCTGAGCCAAACAACTTCTTTTGCTGCTTCACAAGTAGCGGCATACTCATCCTCCATAGTAGAGTATGTAATGCATTTTTGCTTGATGCTACACCATACAACAACTCTTCCGTTTAGGATGAACACTGATCCTGACGTGGATTTCCTAGAATCCTTATTGGTTTGGAAATCAGAGTCAATGTATCCTATAAGGATCAAATCCTTAGCTACATATACAAGCATGTAGTTTCTCTTTCTCCTAAAATACTTAAGAATAATTTGAACTATCGTCCAGTGGTCTAACTCTAGGTTGGATTGGTATCTACTGACTATTCCCACTGCATAACAAATGTCTGGCCTAGTGTATAGCATAGCATATATTAAGCTGCCCACAATTAAGGCATTGAGAATACGTCTCATATTGTAACGACCTAACTCTTTATACTAAGCTGAAGTCATTATCTTAAAGATAAATAACAATTTTGACAATTTCTTGAAAAGAGAAAAACTAAAATTTTCATTAAAAATACCATGAAGACATGTTGCAGCGGATTTTACAAATTTGAAAGATATTAAAAAAAATAGATAAAAATATTTAAGCTCAAAACGCTAAAAACAAACAATGAAAAGTGGAAACAAAATTGTGTCCTCATATGGCATATCACAGATCCTTCATGTCTCACTCACCAGATTTTCTCCATCTTTACCTTTGCCTGAAATATTAAACATAGAAAAGAATAAGTATAAACACATACTTAGTAAAGGATTCACTACTAGTCCCGCTAGGTGTTTATTAACTTTCCGTTAGAGTCCTGTAAGAAAGAACCGTATAACTGTTGTGCTTTCGAATGTACGCTATCCAGTGATCCTGTAAGTACACATCTGGGCTCTCAATGAACCCAAAGGAATCACCCTAAAGGAGAGTCGGACAGTAAGTGATCCTATTTAATCACACAGAAATAGGTGGTGATCCTGAGGGACACCCATATGGTATGACTCTAACAGACAAAGCTAACAAAACACCCATCCATAACATGTCACATATCATAAACATCATAACATCATAACATGACGTGAATATCAATCATAGAGTCCTTATCATGTGATTAATATTTCATGCATGATAAACATATCAGTTATAACATATCAGTCACAACACATCACTCATAACACTCAATTATCTATATCAATTACATTATGCATCTTAACTACATCAATGCATAATGAAAAACACATGCAAGCTCTTAAAACTCAATTTGAAAGTCTAGTAGTAGAATCTTTTACCTGAGATTAGCTAAAAAATATTCCTTTGTTGACAATAAAAATTCTCCAATTAATCAAATCCTAATCATAAAAGGAAATTTAAGTATCTTAATTAATAAAATTAACAATTGATTTTCATCCAAAAATTCTCTCAAATTAATTTACCCAAAATCGAGATTGAAACCAATTCAACCTTGATGGGAAAAATCATCATTTAAATCTTCAAGATTTGCCAACCAAAATCAATTCTAAGATGAAGAACCTTTTCTTTCTGCTTTTCTTTTTAATTTGAGCATTCCAATGCTATTTATAAACCCAAATAATAATTCATTATTATTTTTTTTCTTTTTTCTTTAATTTCCTTATAGGATATAAATAATACCAATATAAACATATATTTTTATTCTCATTATCTTTTCTCAATAAAATCTTCCATCAAATTAACTTTTATCTTTCAAAAAATAGTTATCTTTTCCAAAAATCAAATCTTCTCTCTCTTTATTAAATCTCATCAAATTCAATAACTTTATTCTTTTACCAAAATAATTGTACTTTTACAAATAATTATATTTTTCTAAATATAATTATTTAATTATTAACTTTTCTTTCTAAACAAATATCCTCTCCCCAAATAATTAATCATCTTTTATATAATTAATTTTCCACAAATAGAATTATCTTTACTATTTTTCATTATATATATATATATCTATGTATGTATGTATGTATGTATGTATAACCACATATACATATAATTATCAAATCTCTAACAAAAATTTTCACCCTTCAATTTAATTAAAGAACATCCACATTATTTAAATAAATTTCAATTTCCATAAACCCAAATAATTTCCATAACTTTACGTAAATCTCATAATATAAAATTAAATTAAATTCTCAACAAACACCACAAATTCAAATCCTCTAATTAATTAAATATTCAACCAACAAATATCTAATTAATTCCAATGTCCACAAAATCAAACAATCTTCAAAATAAACACTAAATAAATTAGCCACAATTAAACAAAACTAAGATAAATATCTCTAAAAATTATCTTAATTTTTTGGGGCGTTACAATCTTTCCCTCTTAAGAAACTTTCATCGTTGAAAGTTCTAGTTCTTGAACAACTCAGGATAATGGATCTCATGTCATAATTAATAACATTATCCATCAAATTTCAAAATCTTTAATTAAATATACATACCCATGTACATATATTTAATTACTCCAACACATTACACCAAATAAACTCCATAACTTCTAATTTTAATTAATTTAACAACCAATAAGTTCCTTAACCTCCAATTCCAATTAACATAACACCAATAATAAGTTCCTTAAAATTTTGGGATGTTACACATTTCTTCAACTTCTTAAGGTGTCTTGGGATATTGTTCCTTAGACAAGTGAACCATGTGTCTGAAAGGTAATAAACTCTTCTTAGACTTATGCATTGAATATGGAACCAACATTTTGTTGATATAGGTTGCCTGAGACAGTGCTAGCGTCTTGTTCTTACAATCTCTTATGATTTGGATTTCAAGAACATATTGTGTCTCTCTCAAATCTTTCATTTGGTATTGGGCTGCTGGCCAAGATATCGTTCCAATGAGAAGGATATCATCCACATAAAGTACTAAGAAAGCTACTTTACCTTTGTTGATTTTCTTGTATACACAAGGTTCATCATTATTTTTGTCAAAATTGTAATATTTGATCGCAGTATCAAATCTAATGTTCCAAGATCTAAATCCTTGTTTCAACTCATAAATGGATCGATTCAGCTTGCAAACGTTTTGCTCCTGACCTTGGATTATGAACCCCTCGGGCTGAGACAAAGATACTCTCTTCAAGATTGTCATTCAAAAAAGCAGTCTTGACATCCATTTGTCATATTTCATAATCATAAAAAGTGGCTATGGACAAGAAAATCCTTATAGACTTTAAAATAGCAACATGGGAAAAAGTTTCCTTATAGTCAACCCCTTCCCTTTGGGGATACCCTTTTGCTACAAGTCTAGCTTTGAAGGTTTATACCTTTCTAGCTGAATCTCTCTTTCCCTTATAGATTCATTTGCACCTTATAGGTTTCACCCCAAGGTAAATCTACAAGCTCCTACCTTGAATTGAAATACATAGACTCCATTTCAAGGTCCATGGCTTTGACTCATTGGTCCTTATCTACATCATTCACTGCTTGTTTATAGAACAATGGATCCTCAATGCCATCATCTGGTATGACATCTTGAGTTTTGGTTAAACCCAAGTAACTATTAGGTTGTGATACAATCCTCCCACTATGTCGAGGCATTCTCAACAATTGAGAAGGATAAGAATGACCTGATGTGTTGGTTTATCAACTCTTGATGAGGGACCAACTTCATCAACAACCTTTATTGATTCATCAGTAGCTTCACTTAATACTAATTTTCTTTGTGATTTATGATTTCTCATATGGTCTTCTTCCAGGAAAGTGGCATTGATCGATACAAATACTCTGTTTTCTTGTGGATCGAAGAATATACCACCTTTCGTTTTTTTAGGGTAATCAATAAATCATATATGAATTGCAGTCTCTACTGCATACCCTTAAAACGAGTTAGGCAATTGAGCATAGCTCTTCATTGTGATCGTTTGGAGACCCCTGAATGGGAGGTTATTTTTATCTGTTTGTTTATACGTATATTGTGCTCATAAATTGATTTGACTAATAAACTATAATTTTTGTGTAGAAAAAAAGGTAGAAGAACAAGAAAAGTATAGAATGTCTAAATTTCAACCATTATTGTGGATCAAAATATTTTCCTTAACTGCAAAATGAATCGGTATGATAGAAAACAAATTCATTATTATTCTATTCATTTTCATTGCATCTAAAGAATTTTTTTATTATTATTGAATTATAGACGTTCGATAAGGGTGAAGAAGTAGGTCGGGTGGAGTTGTTTTACAAAACTCACTTTTCAGAGAAGGATGGGTGGGTAAACGAGTAAGCCAAAGAATCATGTGTAAGTTATATCATATGATATGTTTGTAATTCTATACTAACCCTTGTATATAATATTTAACATCTAAATCTTTATAAATATAGGTCACAATGCAAGAGGAGATAAGAAAATAATCAAAAGATCGATCTGAACGAACACCAGAGGCAATTATTTATGAACGGGTTTTGGGAAAATGTTTAGGTCGTACTAAAGGTCTTGGATGAAAGGTAACCCCCAATGTAGGAGCATGCACATCGACCAGTGTGTTTGAGAAAGATATTGGGGATGAGTATGAAAAGCTTCAGATGGAGGGGATCAACTTAAAGGAGGAAAATGTCATGTTGAAGTCAACAATTTCGAGCTTTCAAGATCAATTGAGTAACATCACAAGACAGCTTGTTGTGCAATAAAGGCAAAAAGGTGGACTTTCAAACAGTTAGGTACGTTATATTTTCTTACTTGGCCACTTGTTGCTACTTTGTTATTTTGTCACTTTATGTTGCTACTTTCTTACATTGTCACTTATATTTTGTTTTCTATTTCAAGTTATACGTGTGATCTCGAACATCGGTTTTTGGAGATAGGGAGAAGATTTTGAGATGATTATAACTAATAACACATCTCACTTATTTTATGTTAGGATATATTTTGGTTAGGTATAGAATTTTTTTTTGGTATAGAAATTTTTTTTTTGGCATAGGGAATGATGTATTTGAGATTTGTAAAAAACTAATTAGCAAATCTCAAATATTATACTACTAATGTTACATTGTTGAACCAAATATTATATTAATTTTTAATATAGAATCTTATTTGGGCGCCTTATTCTGGGGACACTATGGATGTCGCCCGCTTTGTATTAGTACAAATGATGTGATCTTAAATCTTTCATGTAGAGACATGAAAGTGGGGGTATCCAAAGTAAAGAGTTTACATAAGACTAGAACCATAGAAATAGTCTCTTTTAGGTTATAACATCGTTGACTTTAAAATCGACTATTTCGTCTGTAGATATCCATGTAACTTAATCTTAATCCTGAGCTAACTATGAACTTCTGTTCACATGGGATTATCCTTAGATCT